>JAFFST010052333.1:0-18669 GCA_022414735.1 Noturus placidus
GGACAGAGTTGGGGAATTTTGGGACAGAGTGTGAGAGCATTTGGGACAGAGTGTGAGAGCATTTGGGACAGAGTTAGGGAATTTTGGGACAGAGTGTGAGAGCATTTGGGACAGAGTTGGGGAATTTTGGGACAGAGTGTGGGGAATTTTAGGACAGAGTGTTAAAGCATTTGGGAGAGAGAGTTAGGGAATTTGGGGACAGAGTGTGAGAGCATTTGGGACAGAGTGTGAGAGCATATGGGACAGAGTGTTGGGGAATTTTTGGACAGAGTTTTAGAGCATTTGGGACAGAGTTAGGGAATTTTGGGACAGAGTGTGAGAGCATTTGGGACAGAGTTGGGGAATTTTGGGACAGAGTGTGAGAGCATTTGGGACAGAGTGTGAGAGCATTTGGGACAGAGTTGGGGAATTTTGGGACAGAGTGTGAGAGCATTTGGGACAGAGTGTGAGAGCATTTGGGACAGAGTGTTAGAGCATTTGGGACAGAGTGTGAGAGCATTTGGGACAGAGTTAGGGAATTTTGGGACAGAGTGTGAGAGCATTTGGGACGGAGTGTTGGGGAATTTTGGGACAGAGTGTTGGGAAATTTTGGGACAGAGTGTGAGAGCATTTGTGACAGAGTGTTAGAGAATTTGGGACAGAGTGTTGGGTAATTTGGGGACAGAGTGTTGGGGAATTTTGGGGCAGAGTGTTAGAGCATTTGGGACAGAGTGTTGGGGAATTTGGGGACAGAATGTTGGGGAATTTTGGGACAGAGTGTTAGAGCATTTGGGACAGAGTGTGAGAGCATTTGGGACAGAGTTAGGGAATTTTGGGACAGAGTGTGAGAGCATTTGGGACAGAGTTGGGGAATTTTGGGACAGAGTGTGAGAGCATTTGGGACAGAGTTGGGGAATTTTGGGACAGAGTGTGAGAGCATTTGGAACAGAGTGTTGGGGGATTTTGGGACAGAGTGTTGGGTAATTTGGGGACAGAGTGTTGGGGAATTTTGGGACAGAGTGTTGGGTAATTTGGGGACAGAATGTTGGGGAATTTTGGGACAGAGTTGGGGAATTTGGGGACAGAGTGTGAGAGCATTTGGGACAGAGTGTGAGAGCATTTGGGACAGAGTTGGGGAATTTTGGGACAGAGTGTGAGAGCATTTGGGACAGAGTGTTGGGGAATTTTGGGACAGAGTTTTAGAGCATTTGGGACAGAGTGTGAGAGCATTTGGGACAGAGTGTTGGGGAATTTTGGAACAGAGTGTTGGGGAATTTTGGGACAGAGTTTTAGAGCATTTGGGACAGAGTGTGAGAGCATTTGGGAAAGAGTTAGGGAATTTTGGGACAGAGTGTTAGAGCATTTGGGACAGTGTTGGGGAATTTTGGGACAGAGTGTGAGAGCATTTGGGACAGAGTTGGGGAATTTTGGGACAGAGTGTTGGGGAATTTTGGGACAGAGTGTTGGGGAATTTTGGGACAGAGTGTGAGAGCATTTGGGACAGAGTGTTGGGGAATTTTGGGACACAGTGTTGGGGAATTTGGAGACAGTGTGTTGGGGAATTTGGGGACAGAGTGTTAGAGCATTTGGGACAGAGTGTGAGAGCATTTGGGACAGAGTGTGAGCATTTGGGACAGAGTTAGGGAATTTTGGGACAGAGTGTTGGGGAATTTTGGGACAGAGTTGGGGAATTTGGGGACATAGTGTGAGAGCATTTGGGACAGAGTTAGGGAATTTTGGGACAGCATGTTTTCATTGGTTTGGCCTATACTTTCACCCCTCAATACTGTGTTGTATTTATTTATCATCAGTAAATTCAATTTCAATAATGTGATTGATCACCAGATTCTGATATTGTACAAACACAACACACTCAGTAGATGTGACTACATATGAAACCGTAGGTCTAAATAACATTCTAGAATTAATCTCTTACAGCAATCAGAAGAATATTTGTAATGTTGAGTTGATGTTGAGATGAGTTGCAATGACATTGGTGGCTTAGTGGTTCGCACGTTCGCCTTACACCTCCAGGGTCGGGGGTTCGATTCCCACCATGTACGTGTGCGGAGTTTGCATGTTCTCCCCGTGCGTCAGGGGTTTCCTCCGGGTACTCCAGTTTCCTCCCCCAGTCCAAAGACATGCGTAGTAGGCTGATTGCAGTGTCTAAACTGGGTGTGTGAGTGTGTATGTGATTGTGCCCTGCGATGGATTGGCACCCTGTCCCGGGCGTACCCCGCCTTGTGATCCATGCTCCCTACAGGTTTCCCCGTGACCCTGAAGGAAAGATAAGCTATAGAAGATGGATGGATGTCTGCCTTGCACCTCCAGGGTTCTGTTACCACCTCTGCCCTGCATTGCATGTTCTCCATGTGTTTCGTGGGTATCCTCTGGGTACTCCGGTTTCCTCCACCAGTCCAAAGATATGTAAGCTGATTGGCATCTCTAAATTGTCCATAGTGAGGGAATGTGTGTGTGTGATTGTGCCCTGAAATGGGTTGAGACACCATCCACAGTGTTCCCCACCTTGTGCCCGGAGTCCCCGGAGATAGGCTCCACGCTTCCTGTGACACTGTGTAGGTACAGAACGTGGATGGATGGATAGTTTTTTATTTTCTGTAATAGTAATTGTTAATGTTTTTACAGAAACACTGCAGAAAATTGCACATTTGCTTTTTTTTTTTATTACTATGTCTCAACTCAATAGTCCTGCATGCGTGCTCTTTAAAAGGCTGATGCTTCCGCTGGAACGGATATAAACGATGTGGAGGTCATGGAATCCCTAAGACCTGGGAGATAGTAGTGATGTTGAAAAACATGAGAGGACTTCGATATAGCGAATGATTTCAGTGAGTTTTTCCTTCTGGGATCATCGTCCAGTGATCAAAACCATACACATTACAAGACATGCCTACAAGAATCCCATGATCCTGACTCAAAGATTGTCTTTAAATAAATGTGCCTTTGGATCAAAGCAAACATGACAGAAGACCGCTTTATTGCTCCGTCACGTACGACGTCATGACAACTGATTTTATACGGCACATCACGTAGGGGAATGTAAGAGGATCGACCAGTCGAAGACCATCAGGAAGCTCAGAATCAGCTGCGTATCACAGTGTGGTCCATGTCTTACATCATGGCGGAGATCGTAGTCACATGGCATTCAGGCTGTCTGGCTAAACAATGCGCATGAAAATCAATCCTCAAAGACTTCCTGCTCCTGCGACCACTGGTGTTTCCCCACGTACTTCCTCTTCCAAACACAGAGCGACATCATAACCGAGTCACATGAGCCTGATGAGGGGACGAGCGCGTGGCGTTGAGGAAAACGATTTAAACAAACCGGACTCCTCAGAAGTTGTTGATTCATCTTCTAACACATCCGACGGTCTATATTAACGCGCCTGTTCGTTTATCGTTTCTATAGCAACAGCTCGATCGCAGAGACTCCTACAGCTAATGCTCCACATGAACGAATAAAAGTAACGTGTAATCGTTGATAATGTGAAATTTTCTGCAAGAATATTGTTTTTTTTTTAAAACATGTATGGAAGGAGTCTCCAGTGTCAGTGCTTTGTAACAGTCCAAGGTTCAGACTTCTTCAGGACAAGAGTTTCTGGTGAGGGAATGACCGTTTATAGCTTTATTCCTCTCCACACTAACCCAAGAGCTCTTCATATGCCTGCACGCTCCATAAACAGAACTGGGCCACTGAGCTTTTCCAACCTTCACAGACATGAACTTTCTAGATCAGGACCTTCACCGTTATTCTCTTCATCACACATCAATTCAAGCCACAAGCAAAATGTACTCAATCCTTTATTAGATTCAGAAACTCAACAATGAAACAAATCTCCGCTGGATTTTTA
This sequence comes from Noturus placidus, assembly GCA_022414735.1. Taxonomy (NCBI): domain Eukaryota; kingdom Metazoa; phylum Chordata; class Actinopteri; order Siluriformes; family Ictaluridae; genus Noturus; species Noturus placidus. Next base: position 3,852 of record JAFFST010052333.1, read on the forward strand.
TATGGAATTAGAACAAATATGACCATGTTTTGGGTTTTTGGTGGCACTGAGGTGTTTAAATGATGAACACGGGTCGGAGATAGTGACGGAGGCATGAAACCCCACCGGGCTGCATGAGATACAAACAGGAACAGAAAAAAAAGCCCCTAATAAAGAAAGAAAAACAAACAAACAGAAAACCCCTCAATGCTTCAAAGTGCGATCCTGACTCGCATTCGGGAAGCGTGTCCTTCCCTACACACAAACAAATCATGGAACAAGAACTGCAGGACAAAGTGTAGTATGAGTAACGCACACATACTACTCCGACATTGCACACACAAACAGGAACTTTGTTACACGGTAGTCTCTCAAACATATCATTTGCTAATAATGATACTTTTTTAAATTTAGTTTATTATTATTGAGGACCCACATATACTCTCACACAGTAGTTAAAAGCAAAAAGGAAAATAAAACTTCATTACACACTTTTTTTTGTTGTTTTTAAAACTTGTTTCGCAGTTTAAAGCAAAGCAAATTAGGGACCGTGATGTCCGATTACTAGATTATTATTATTATTATTATTATTATTATTATTATTACTAGCCTCAGCGACCTCATGCATCCTTTATTCGTTTCACTTCCTCTTTCCCCTCCGGCCTCGTTTGTCTTTTCACAGATGTCGGGTGTTGTATAGGCTGAAATAACAGTAATACATTTATAATGCTTATTTAATTCTAGCTCAGTGTTTTCAATAAAATAAAAAGACGACGAAGAAGGGGGGGACTAAAAAAAAAAAAAAAAAAAAAAAAAAAAAGAGGAAAAGCAATGTGCTTCATCCACTGTGTGCATTACACTATTGCAGCCACCAGGAGGCGCAATCAGAAACTAAAACACGGCAAAAATGCAGGTTACAGGATGTTCCAGAACTAAGAGCAGCCAACGAGCTCTTCAACGCTTCAATGAAGTATCTAGAAATATATCCAATTTATTTCTTCACTTTGGGCCAAACAGCTGTTTTGAATTGAACAGTGTGTTTAAAACACGCCAAGAAACTGAAGACGCGCCAATCCAATGCGGAGTAATGGGGCTGAAATTCCGGCTCGGTACCAGACGAAACATTTTTAACAGGACCATTAATTAAAATAATAATTAAATCTTCCACTGGAAACGCAAAACGATATTCTACATAAACGCGTCTAAACTGTAGCTGGTCTGTAATTTAATTATTACAAAAGAAGGAAACTGCTGTTTTTAATCGATTTATGAAGTAAATATAAATATTAATTCCCCTTGTAACTTAAAAAAAAGGCCCAACCTCTAGATGATGGACTTTACTCTCGATACTGAGGTTAAGAGGAACACAGCGATTTGATTTTATTCCATGTTTCGGTCATCATGCTAAATGCTACGTGGCAACGCGCACCAAATCAACCCCAGGCGAGTCCACACCGAGACGTGAGGAGGAACACGCGGACCGTCACAACACGCCACAGCGCACGAACAGCCCTAAAGCACGCTGCCGTGAGAAGACTTCTAAAACAACGAGTTCATCCTCAGAGGAAATGTTTGAGGTTTGTTACGCAAATCGCCAGCACCACCACGGGCGTGAAGTTCACATGCAGCACTGTTGTGCAAGGCAACATCACGCTATTAAAAAAAAAAATTAATGCTTTAAATAAAGTCAGACGGTGGATGTGAAAATACCAGTCTGATCCCGGTTCAGTTTCAGACCGGCATCAGCTCGATACGGGTCAAATTACTACAGGAACGGATCGCTACTTTAATAACTCCTCCCACTTTAAGTTTTACACATCAATCGCTGAATAAATGTGAAATCCCAAACTCTGCTCACATCTGGAACATCCATCTTAAACAATACAGAAAAGGTCATTAAAAAAATCATTCTAATACTCAATATTTATTATAATAATAATAATAATAATAATAATAATGATTGAGCTGGCTCAGAGGGCAGATACGAGACATTAATGACGAGGAGTGAAGACCAATGCTGTAGAACAAGTCGTGTGTGTAGTGTTCGTTTCCTAAAGGTTTAAAAACCTCTACATTTCAAAATCAAGCTACACGAGTTCCCCAAATTCATACTGGATCATACACAGCCAGAAACCTGTTGGTCTTCACTCTGTATGCATTAAATGCTCATCACCTATGTACTAGAACGTTCTACAGGAGCACACTGGTAAAAGTGAGGAAGGAAATGTGTTTTAAATAAAATGAGGAGCAGACAAACGTTCTTACAGACATCTTCAGCTGCTCGAACGGGACCTCAGATTTGAGACCTTCTTTTAGGAGAAGGTCACAAAAAGCACAGAGTGTTTCAGTATAATTTCAGTAGAACGGGTCCTGTTCAGCAAACATAGCCGAGCATGTCCAGAACTTTCGCACTAGAATTACGAGGCGAACGCAGCTAGCAACAAGCCTTACTTTATTTATTTATTAAAAATAAATAACCAACTAAAATGTCATTCATAAACAACTTATTTCTTAGAGAAGAAACAATAACGCTCATTTTATTTAAGTCTTATGCTGCCTCGTAACTTTTGTACAAAAGTAAGCGACACCCCAAACTGATCGGCGACGTTTGCGAACACAGGAACGCTTACATTTTTCATTACGTTATTATTCGAAACGCTGAACTGTTTCATTAAACTGCTCGCCATGCTACCGGCGTTCTTTCAAACGAAAACGCAGCAACCCACACCAAAACACACGAGTCTACACCGAAACCTTTTTTTGTAGTTTTTTTTTTTTTTTAAATGAAGAAAAGAAATTAAGAAAAAAAAAAAAAAAAAAAAAAAAAAAAAAAAAAAACCACATCAGGTCGCACCTATAGCTTATATATGCGTTTATATTTAGTTTTATTAAATTATTTTTTTTAATGCAAAAGCTGTAAACTGTAATAATGAGGAAACGCAGAACTCAAACCTTTTTTTTTTTCCCCACACCCTCAGCTTCCCCTTTTTTTTTGATTCATGACACAAAAGGATATTACGGTTATTTGGGGAAGATTGTTGTTTTCGACTGAGCAAAACAAACCATTCGTGCTACACTTGAGAACCAAACAAAAAAAAAAAAAAAAAGGTTTTGCTTTCTCGCGTATTTGTGAATAAGGAAGAATCATCAGTAAATGTCACTCCTTTAAAACGTAAAACACTAAATCATAAATAAAAATAAAGGACAAAAACTGCTGGTCTGAGAAAGTGACAGGCTACAATTACAGGGCTTTCGGGCTGTCATTACTGTTATGGTTAGCTGTTAAAGGAGTGACACTAGTGTGACCGCCCCACACACACACACACACACCAATCAGACCGTACGCCTCTAGAGTGTGAGCTAGAGCACGCACAAAAAAAAAACTTAAAAATAAATCAGATAGTTCAAGTAAAGATCACCTGACTCATCTAAGGATCATCACCTACGTGCCTTTGTCAAAGCTGATTAATACACACTTCAAATCAAATCCTTAACAAATGCGCATGAATGTGCGCGCACACACGCACACAGCTTCCCTTCGGTTACGTTTCTAATAGATGACATTGTATTGACTACAGAGGGTGGGGTGAGAGGAGGGGCAGGTGGACAGGGATCATAAATGTAAAGATTAATAGAGGTTTTGATGTCCTGTTCTGATGAAGCCGCTCCTCGTCCTCGACCAGAAGGAGAAAAGAACTGAGGTTCTGAAGCGTTTCACCGCGGTTCTGCTTTACTGTGCCTCGACACTCGGAAGCAAACTCATATGTTACTGCTTTCTGCAAAACAAGTCCAAAACCAAAAGACAGAAGTGGAAGTAAGGGTAAAGGCTGATATTAAAGCATTTAAATCCGACAAAAGAATATTAGGCGCTCGTTTCCTGATCAAAAGTTCTACAAACATAATAAAATTGGGTATAGGTTTTAAAACGGACTAGCGCCGGCCTGTTTGTTCTCTTACCTGTGCATCGAGATCCTGAAAACATGGGGGAACAAAGCGTATTCTGCCACCAGCAATCCTCACGCTGGCTACTTGTCACGGTCCGCTCCCCGAAACTCAACAGGGAACACTGAAGGGAGGAAGCAGATAAGGACCGAAGCAGAGAGGGGATTAGAGAGTCCAAACAAAAAAAAAAAAAAGTTGGACTTTGTGCAAGTTCCCTACACAAGAAATCATTCATGGGACAAGAATTCAAACTATTTTCTAAAAAGAAGAAAAATAAATAAATAAATAAAGAAGGACATAGAAAATGTGGTAAGGGTTTAAAAATGCCTTAATTTCCACCTAATGTAAACATGTCGTGGCCACATGCAATGGAGGGTTTAAAAAAAAAAAAAAAAAAGCGCATACCACTGCTAGTCGAAACAGGCGAACCTCTTAATGAGTCTTTGATTACACGAGCCACATTTACCCCGAGGTGTTTCGGGAACGCACTTCGCTCTCGTTTCCTTAAAACTGACGTTAAATGGTATCTGTAAATACAGAAGCTCACAGCAGAGTAGTGTTCGCCTGTGCAGTCCCGCCAAGCAAAATAAAACTTTATCGTTTTCGGAAAATTCAAATCAGTCTTCTACCGAATAACTCGCATGACTCACTAAGAGTCTGGCTACACAAACAACCAGTTACATCAACTCATCATTATTTAAAACCATCATTATTGGGTGCCAACTGCAGAGAAGCTCTTCTCAGTATTAAAAAAAGGAAAGAATTTATTTTTATTACATGATCCAACTCTGGGGCCAGAGGGTAGGTGCGCTCCATTAGTTCTTTCAACTGAATCAGAATGCCCTGTTCACCCAAACAGAACTCAAGAATTTGATTACATCCCTCAGGAACCTCGCACACAAACCAAACCGGCATCGTAAAACAGGAACGTCATCATGCCAGGGATGCTACTGGAAGTAAATTGGGACAAGACTTGATACTTTAAGATATTACTGTATATACACACACACACACACAACTTGCCAGTTCAAACCTACGTTTTGGTCTAAATGCGGCCCAAAGACATATCACAACAACACCGTTCTGGATCCTAAAGCAACGTGACATTTATAACGAGCCCAAGATGCATCAATTCTCACTGGGTTGCATGTAAACACCCAAAGGATCTAGATCTTAAAAATTCCTATTATGAATGGGTTATTTGTGACCTTCATTACACTAGTGCTCTTACCTCCTGCAAATCTTGAACCGTGTCATACGATTTCCCGAATTCCAGAAGCTGGCTTGCTCCGACACAACCACAAGCCTCCCTGTCTATGCAGGACTCCTCTTTCTGAAGCGTATCCACAGGCACCTCCACACGAGAGCTCACAGCCGACATGGCTGCTGTGGACTTTCCTGCGATTTCACAGTCCAAGCAAATCTCCTGCTCGACAGTTGGCAGAGTCGTACCCCCACCTTCCTGGGAATCGAGGGAGGTCTGGGCACTCTTCTCCATGCCCGACTTCTTTAATCTGGGTAAAAATTTACCAGATTCCAGTTCGGACTTTCCGTAGTAAGGGCCTTCGCACTCGGCGTCTTCCTCCAGGGGTTTGAGGTCTGCCTGCGGGTCGTCAAAGAGCTCGGTCTGATCTGGAACGGGAGGACTCATTTCATCCTTTTCAGACTCTCCATCAGACACGCTACACCAGCCAGGAGAAAGTTCAGAAGCCGATATAGGCCGGAAGTGAGTCCTCGGGGATATGCGGATGGCGCGGTACTGACTGCGGTTGATGCCATAAAGCCTTGGACTGAAGGGCTCGTTGTCGGAGTTTGAGCACAATATAGATTTTGGCTTGAATCCAGGGCTGAATGAGGCCATGTCTTCCGGTTCAAAGGAGCATTCCACATGCAGGACCTGGGAAAAAGGGTTATTGAGATCAAAGGATGAAAATCGATAATCAAGTCCTTGTTGCTCTCCACAATAGCCTCCACAGGATCCAAGTAAATCTTCATGGAAGATAACAGAAAACCCCTTATTCAGTCCTTCCCCTGACCCTTTGGTAGCCTGACCATTCTGTCCAAAGGACACCAGAGGTCGCCACAGAGGCTTATGACCAGGAGCAAAGCAACTGCCTGTATTCATGAACACGTCCGTCCCTGCAATGGTTACCACATCGGATGAGGAAGCTGATGCACACTGCAACAGACTCTCACAGGTGTCGACGGGTGGAACCACAGTCCATTCCTCATCGCCGCTTAGGGTCTTTAGTTCTCCATACACTCCTCCAAGAATAAATGATGTACTGTCCCTCTCCGAATCAACATCCCAAGGCCTGGCTGATGTCGCATAGTCCCCGCTGTCCAATTTGGAGACTTTATTTTTGGCCAGGCCTTGGTCCTCCTTCTGACTCTCCCACAGGTGGTACTCAGAGCGCTGTACGGCCTTCTTTTCGATGGGCTCCTTCGCGTCACCATCAAGACAGCCACACTGATAGCTGGGTATCTCCTCCGAAAACAAGTCATCATCTGCTTTCTCTACTTCAAGAGCTAATACACAATCTCGGTCTCCAATAGCCATCCAAATGTCTTTTATTATTCCTGAGCTGTAGTCATCATCTCGTTGGTTGGTGTCTTCTGGAAACAAAACAGCGTTGTACTGTTTGCTCTCGTCCTGCTCTAATGCGATTCCACAAACAGACTCCAGTTTAGATACCTTGTTGAAGGGCTGATTGGACACTATACCTGCACTCAATTCATCTGGCTTGTGACTTGGGCTCTCCTGCAAAAAATCCAAAAACTCCTCTTCCAGGTATGAAGTTGGAACAGGAGGAATTATACAGCCAACCTCGTCACTGCCAAACTGAGAAGACTCATCGGCTTGGCCAGAGACTTGCTCGATGTCCGAGCGCGTCTCCTCCGAATGGGACCATGGACTGCATGTTCTCGTCGACAGGTTAGAGCAGTGTTCATTCTCATCAAAGGCACTATTTTTGGTCCAAATTAGCAAGCGAGACTGTTTGTTCGCATGGGGATCTAGACAGCTACTTGAATCTATGTTTTCACGACTGGATGCGAGCGAGTCGCAGGAAAAGGGGAAAGCAGAGCTATCGCACTGCACCTCAAAGAGCGAGAAACAGGAGTTTAGGGCCGACGTGCTCCTATCTTGAACAAGAGGCTCTCCATAAGTGCCGGACAACCTGCTCATGTTAAATGGTACGCTGCCCAACAGTGGGGAGAGTCTAATTGGAGAGTCACCTGCACAGCTGTCTCCTTCCAACTCCTCAGAGCTAGACAACGAGCAGCACTCCCACATGTGAGCGATGTTTTCCATGTCCTGCGTAAGAATCACGTCATCCCCCGAAGCTCCCAAAGAATCTGCCTTTATTGCACTTTCCCCCTGCAGTTCAAAGCCATCTAAAACTACACAACACCCTGCCTCAATGTCTCTTGGCTCATTGCTCGTTCGCCGAATCATGTTCAAGATTCGACTTTCTTGTACTGCGTCTGAGGCACTGGGATCCAATATGGACTGATATATATCAACTTCATAGAAGTGAGTGAATTCAGACAGATGCTCATCATCTAAATCTTTACCATCCTCAGGAAGAGGGCAGCTTGAGGTCCCATTCAGTTCAGTGGCCTCCTCGTTTCCCTCACTGGACACTTCAACAAAGTGCCCATCAACGAAAGTACCTGCTGCAAGGTATGCCCTTTGAAACGAAGTGTTGGCAATGCAAATCCCTTGGACCTGCTCTGACAGATGGTCCACATCGATGGACGTCGCTAGGTCATTAGGGGAATCTGGTTTGCTTCGGTACTTTGTCTCCAGTTTACTCCAGCTGAATGGGACAAAATACTCCGATATGGGCTCGGTGTACCAAAGGGGTTCTTCCATATATTCCCTGTTGTTATTGGTTTCACCTCCAAACTCTTTCAAGTCAACCCAGCTGGGATCTTTCCGAAGCTCCCTTAATGGCTTTTTGCCTTTTCTCATGTAGTGCTGTTGGTGCTTCAAAGGGCCTTCGGAGGCACTGCAACTGCTACCTGTGTTTCTGCGCTCTTCTTTGTCAATAGCCTTTAGGGCCAGTTTGACTTGCCCATGGTTTCGCCCTTTTTTGTTTTTGCCGCTAACTCCGCGAGACCGGTGTCTGATCCGAGCTCCTTTAAAGGTCTTCGTGTCACCCTGATTACCGCTGGAGCTTGAGCCACCCTCACTAGAGCCAGAGGACCAGGACCGGGGACGGTGTCCCAAATCAGATCGATGTCTGGCGTGCCTTTTATTTTGAGAAACAACCTGGTCGCTGCAAGCCCCAGAAGCACCTCCGTGATACCGGTTCTCCTTTTCTTTCTTGCTGCGTCGGTGAGGAGCCTTCTCGTTGGTAGCGTTGGTGACCAACACATCGGGTACCTTGTCCTTCGAGACTTCACCCTCACTGGTGCATTCTTTTGGGGAGGTGTCCGTGCTTGTTTGAGGGGCAGCAGAAGAGGAGCTGGAATTTGCACTTGCTTTAGCCTTGTTCCACACTGTCATAATCTCTTGGAGACAAACAGGTTTTTCTGATAGAGGTGGAAAGGCTTCATAGTACCTTGAATAAAAAAAAATGTAAAAAAAAAAAAGAAAACAAATTAAAGGGCTAAGACTTGAAGACTTCACTTTAAAAAAAAAAAAAAAAAAAACACATTTTCTAGAAATTCGAGAAGCTTCTTACATTTCCACCTGGTCTTTAGAAGAAGGTGACTCAGCCAATTCAGGAGATCGGGATTCATCGGACTTCTTAATCGTTTGCTTTTCTGTTTCTGCAAGATAACGAACCACGGCGTTCTTTAATCAATGCTTCAGACGTTGTTAGTAATACATAATTATACATTTTAATGGACTATTTAAGCTATTCTTAAAAGATGAGGAAAGAAAAAAAAAAAGGCAGAAAAACAACTCAAACAAAACAAAAAAAAACTAAATGATGTTACACACTAATATCTCAAGACAGGGAAAGAAAGAAAGACAAAAATAAAGCAAAACAAATTAAATAAATAAAAAAAATGAGAGAAAATAGTGTGTGAGAAAACATACAGGTCGACAAAAATAAAAAAATCTCGGGGGAGGAGGGGTATGGGGTGTAGAAAGATCAACTCATGCTGAAAATGGAAGCGAAACAGCAACAAACCTTTTTGCTTGTTCTGAATGTCCTTGAGCTTGGAGCAAAGCTCCTCAACCAAACTTTCGACTCCAGAGTTCTGACAGAAAAAAAAACAACCCACGAACACAAGATATGAAGTAAATGTAACAGTAAACAAACTGCTGTAGTAAAAACACGAACACTTCAGGGCGTGCTGTTATATAAAAACGTCAAAGTTTTCGTCAAGGTAACGTAACGCCTTAACACGTTCCTTAATTACACAACTATTTATAGAACATTTTCAGGTAAGGGACTAGGATAGAGTACGTGCTGTCTCATAATAAATTTCGAAAGGTTACAGTATATGAATAAAATACAGAAGTAAACCATTGCACAGTGGTTTCTTAAGCAGCGGAATCTCCTACTTCATCAGAAGCAGAACGTAGGCATTGCACAGCGGCCTGCTTCTTCATCTCCTCCAGACTCAGGTCCGTCCCTCCCTTCCTCTTGCTCTTCCCCCATTTTTTGCCGGCTCCCTTTTCCCAACCCAGGAAGATGTCATTCTCCTGCGAATGGTATGATCAGATGACACATGCTAGCCCAATACCAGATACCGCATAACTTATATACTGTATTGTTTGTATTATAATGTATTGAAATAATGCTAAAGCAAAGTAAAAAAAATAAAATAAAATTCAATCAGGAACCTGTACTGGAAGTCTGCATCAAATCAAAGACTTTTAAAAGAACATTTACTGTAGTAATTTTCCCACACAGGTACCCAAATAAGAGGATTCCTTTACTGGCACAAGTCTAATCTAAATATAGTCCCAGTTACCAAAAATGCTACATGCCTGAATCAGACTGAGCAACAGTTAATGACTCAGCAAGACCTCAACGGGCAGATGCGCTACAACTAAAGCAGGAACTAAAACTGTGAATTAAAGCTGTGTTGACATTATAACCTGACATCAGCAGGAAAAAAAGCAACCTTAGGAGAACGTTCACTTCCCTTTCTTGGAATAGCGTTAATTCTTGACATCTGTAGAGACAAGAACATGCCATGCCACTTGGCAGATCAAGTGGATGTGGCTGCAAAATAAATCAGGATGGCCACAATACTCAAAATAAAAACTTTAAAAAAAAAAAAAACTATCTAGGTTTCTTACTTATTTCTCACAATATCAGCATAAACCTTAAACCATGCTGAATGAAATTTATTATACTTTAAAATCTGACATGGCGTCCTTTGTTGATCCATGATTTAATAATAAACAAACAAACAAATACATAAATAAATAAATAATAAAAAAGGTTTAAGAAATCCTGATAGATCAGGATAGAGGAACAGGAAAACCATACCTGGTCCTGCAGATCGTAGTCGTAGCTGTCGTGCAACAGGAGGCTGAGGACGTATCGAGTGTAGATCATGGCGTCTATGCCACATTTCTCCAGCTCCTGGCCCAGCCAGCTCTGCACTGGGCCCAGGGACTGCAGCAGGGACATATCGGACGGGGAAAGGGAGCCCAGCAATGACACACTCTCGGGAGGGGCAGCACCAGACGAATCTCCGCTTACAGGACGCATGGGACTGAAGAGTCTTATGTAGGAGCCGTTTTCAAATGCAGGGACATTGTCCCGGTTTGTCTTCAAGAGGCTGACGAAGGATGATGTCGACAGGAAGGGAAGGAATCAAGACTAGGGGGTTCACTCCAGTGGGACAGACGAGGGGACGTCTACATGGAGGGTCATGTAGATTTTTATTTTTAATGGTATTTGGCAAGGAGAGGTGCTCTAATCTTCAGGCATGGTTTAGAGAGGCGAGTACAGGCAGCTTACAGGAGAACACACACTGTGCTCAGCTTGCAATCAGACATCTTCATGGTGGGTGACAGATCGTTCCGGAATCACCTGAAACAACAATGGAGACTACTTAGGATTTTTTTGGGCGTGGTATCGTTCCCAGATTTTCTCCTTAATTTTTTCTCGGCCAATTCCAAACCACAAATTAGGTCATCCCTGCAGGACCTCAGTTCCCAAGCGGGGAGGGTAAAGGCCATCACATGCTTCCTCAGAGACACATGAAGCCAAACAACCACATCTTTTCAACCTGCTGGGGCAGTGTAGCGCACTTTGAGGAAAACTTACCGTATTTTCTGCACCATAAGGCGCACCAGATTATAAAGCGCAGTCTCAATTACGGGGTCTATTTCTGTGCTTGACCAATACATAAGGCGCACTGTGTTATAAGGCGCATGCTAAAACATACGGTTGTTACGCCTCGGCCAGCAGATGGCACCCCATCATGAACTAACTCTAGACACGTGACTAATTGTTTTGGATTCGGTGATGATATCCCAGCTGTGTTGCGTTTGGTTTGATTATGTTGGGTATTTAAACCCCTCGGTGCCAAGAGCACATTGCACGTTATTGTTCTTTGTTTGAAGGTCTGCGAGTGCTTGCTGAATGAAGCTAGTATGGTTAGCCTTAGCCGAAAGCCAGTATGGTCAGCCTTAGCCGGGGATGCTAAGCGGTGCTTGTAATAATTTAATAATTTATCAATTTGTATGGCGCTTTTTACAATGGTACCATAAAGCAGCTTTACAGAAATATCATTTTTACATTTACAAGTGACTTACAAATGAGAGCACACTCACACGCCAATGGTAGCAGAGCTGCATGCAAGGTGCTAGCTTGCCATTGGGGGCAACTTAGGGTTCAGTGTCTTGCCCAAAGACACTTCGGCATGGGATCACCCGGGCCGGGATTCGAACCACCAACTCTACGATTAGTGGACAACCCGCTCTACCGACTGAGACACAGCCGCCCTGTTTGTTTTGTTCTTAAAAGACGGTTCTCCAGCACTTACTTATTGCCTCCAACTTTGTGACCACGATCTACAAAAAAAAGGTAACGGAAGCAAGACAGTGAGTTAAGTTGAACTTTATTCAACAAATGTTTTGCAGTATACCTACCGGAGGCATGGCGGAAGTAAGCGTACGTATTACGTAATGTTCTCTGATTGGTTTATCGCTGCCAGCGTGAGTAGTGTACGTATTACGTCCCTGTGTCAGCGGGAAATGGTCCGACAGTCAATCAAGCGGAGCGTTTACCAAAGTCGCACATATTTACAGATTTTGGAACTCAGTCCACACATAAGGCGCAACGGATTATTAGGCGCACGGCCGATTTTTGAGAAAATCTAAGGCTTTTAGGTGCGCCTTATAGTGCGGAAAATATGGTAGGTTAGGGTTGGGGGGGGTCATATCGGCCTACTTGCTCATTTCCTTTAGTCCACAAAAACACGAATTTAACTAGCTCGACGTGCATCGTTACGTTAGCTACCGATTGTTTAACCTGGAAAGGTTTTGAGGACAACCAAAACACGGGAGTGGACAGAAGTAACAATCTGTCAACCCAAAGCTCACTTTGGATTGCACCCAAGCGGCTATGAGTCTGAAAAAAATGACCTTCTGTATACGAGGTCAGAAAAACAAAAAGAAAAAAACAAGCAGCACGAATGACAAGGTCCGGAAAAGTAGAAACACGTCTGCGATTCGATATTAAAGCAAGCTTGGTTTTTTGCGTGAAACGTACTGCGCAGCGGTTGTTGTATTTTTACCCGTAAACAAGTACAGACATAAAATGTCTTTTTAGCTGTTCTTCTGCAACATTTTATTTCTCTTGCTGAACCTCAAATGAAATGTACAGTACTGCACCACATGAGCAGTAGAAAGCAGTTACGATATACCTCAAGTAGAGCACACGGGGAGCAAACAGGACATGTAGGGATGTGACTAAGCAGTGTTTAGGGCTTAAATAAATCAAAATGCAGTTATTATTTTACACAACAGTCAAGGCCGACACCATTGCATCATCACATAAGGTACAAGACTAGGTAAACTGTATTTTTGGACACGTTTATAATGCGGAGCACGTTTATACTATGCCTGTAAATTATAATAAAGTAGTATAAAGCGAATAAATGATACGGAGCATCCGGAAAGTATTCACAGCACTTTATTTTTCCCGCATTTTATGTTACAGCCTTATTCCAAAATGGAGTAAATTAATTATTTTCACATAAGCATACATGACGTCACTGACCGGACTAATCCATAATGACATTTACGGTCCATTATTTTAATTATCGATTAGCTGCTGCAGCACTCGAGAGTTTCTTGTTTAAAAAAACCCATATATATTCGATCGTTCGTGCTACAAGCTACATTCCAATGGTACAAAAGGAAAGTACAGTTTAGTACCTGTTAGCGAGTAAACACGACATATTCTATAAAACAGCTGCGTCACGAAGCCGTGTGATGTATGCGTTTGACAGGACAAGATCTTACACCATGGTGCTTAATCTCCAGAGCGAGAGATCAGGCAGTGAACCGTGCTAATAAACTCCTGTCCTCGTCACTCGCCCTTTCCCAAGTCCTTCATACAAACCCACACAATTATTCATCAATTAGGTCACGCTCATTCACAGCTCAGACATGCTGATGAACCAGTGTCAGCTGTACGTACGTGTGTGATCCAGTCATAAATGTTTACTCTTTAAAATATCATAAGTCACCTGGTGCGAGTCCACTGTTCGGACGGGATTCGTTTTCTGAGGTGTGTGATGGAGGTAGGGCTGAGCCGTATCGTACATGATACACCGGTACAGATACTCCCCATGATAATTTATTATCCCGCGAAACTGACCATGAAAGATCATGACATGTTTAGATGCCAAAACATGGAATTGCAAAATTTTGAAAAAGGAAAAGAGAAAAGAAAAACCCCTGCAGCGAAATCAAACATTTGATCAATCAAATCCTGTAGGGAATAAATCACCAAACATGTCGGTTCAGACGGGAGACTCGATAGATCACCTGGAGTTATTTCTACCATCACGCCGGACAGGAAAAGTCTTCAGGTGCGCTGTGCACAATTCCCAACAGAAAAACCGTGGATGAAGATTCATCCACACAGTAAATCTGTATTATGGAAAATGTTTTAAATAAAGTTTGGGAAAGTAGTCAGAAGCGCTGCGACGTTGAAGTCGAGCGACTGTGGCGGAGTTCGTTTACAGCGTGCGGTTAACTGTTTATTTCTGGAGATTGTATTTAGGCTTCAAACTTCATAAAAGTTCATTTGTGGAAGTTATCTTGATGGACAGAACGTGTTCGTGCTGTAAATTTTTGTTGAGCAGATTATTGTTTGCTATAATCCCAAAGGCTATTTTTGCCGCAGGAACCGGTCCGATGATAACGTCCAGGTTCCGGTACAAAATGGCGTCGTATCGGCGTCGCCGCTCTATTGGGTGATTTTTCTGCGTCTCTCCTCCTATATCCTGCGTCTTATTCACTTTTCTGCATTCGCCTCAATTGTTTTCATTTGGTTGATGGTATTTTTATTTTTACTTATCCTATATTTCGGTACAATTTTATTGGTATTTTTCTTCTACGAGATGATACACTTTAAGGACCAGTCTAATTTGATGTAAAGATTTGTCCATTAGCAGGAATGATGGAACTAAAACTCCACAGATACTCTGGGAATAATTTCTGACTAACGACAGCTCTTTGTTGAAAAACTAACCCCGTCTGAATAGGGCGTGGGCTTGCTTCATCCTAACCAACCGGTCAAACATTCCACCATGACAAAGAGGATATTACACTTTCTCTTTCTACTTTTAACAATGGGGAAAAATGTAACTTATCTGGAAAGTTTGTCTGTACCAAATCTGGGTCTAAAACCCAAATTCCAGTTCTAAAAACCAGACAAATGGGTCGACCACGCCGCCATCC
>JAFFST010052333.1:47152-57874 GCA_022414735.1 Noturus placidus
TGAGGACCAGTGACGCCCGTCCACCCTACCAAGTAGAGTGCAGCATGCCGAACGCCAAAGGTACTACCTCTATCCAGAGCCCCCTACACCCCAAGAAAATTAGAAAATTAGTAGTATTACTTTACAAATCATTTGAATCTTTCAGTAAAGTTGTGTGTAAATGCTTACTGAAGCCAAATCCCCGAACCCCCGAAGCCATTTTCAAAAATTTACAATCATTTCGGAAGTTTCTTTGCTTAAGTATGCGTGCACTTTCCCAACATTTGCATTTAGCGACGCCCACAAAACTCCATAAAAGGTAAAGTGCGCCGATAGCTGGAAGCATGAAATGAGTGATCAGTGTCGAGTGGAAGTGATTTTGACTCACTTCTGTGCAAATAAAAATATTTAATAATGTATGAATATTTATAATAATAAGCGAGTGCTAAAGTATGTGAAAAGCCCACACCAATTCTTTTGTCATAACTGAATGATTATTGTTATTATCTTTTATTATCTTCATTCATGATTTTTTTTTTTTGGCTCATTTTCTTACATTTTTTAGATTCTTTAATGAATTCCGACAAAATAAAAATAAATATTCTCAGTGATACTCTGAGTCCATGAGCGAAAGAACTAGCATGACGATGTGTTTGTGATCGAGACTCCGTAATAATCAATTCCATATTCCAGGTATACAAGTGCCGTAATGCAGCCAATGATATGATGAAGATGATCAAATGGAGGTTTATATTAGTCCGTGTTTACTGTTAGTTAGAATTTACAGGATTTTCACGAATATCACATTTCTAGTGTAAAGGCTCGTACAGATGATTTATTTCATTCCATTTCATTTATATAATGCTTTTAACAATGGATATCGTCATAAAGAAGCTTTACAGGATTATATACACTAAATTCCGGATATTTCTAAATTTCGAATTTATTAAATGTGTCGCTAATCAGCAAGCCAGAGTCGATGGGGTGAGGACAAACTCCCTGAGATGATATGAGGAAGAACCCATGAGACGAGTCACACTGATCTGGGTGACAAAGGATAGTCTGATTAGAAATAATCAAAATCAAAGTCAAAGTCATATTTATTCATATAGCACATTTCAAAGAACACGAGTGTTGACCAAAGTGTTGCACATCATGCATAATGAGAAAGGCATCAAAATAGAGCGTAAAATATAATTATAATAAATATATAAACTATAAGAAAACAAACCAAATAGAAGTACAGTGGTGTGAAAAAGTGTTTGCCCCCTTCCTCATTTCCTGTTCCTTTGCATGTTTGTCACACTTAAGTGTTTCGGAACATCAAACCAATTTAAACAATAGTCAAGGACAACACAAGTAAACACAAAATGCAATTTGTAAATGAAGATGTTTATGTGCTCTCTCTTTTTGGTCGCAGTCAAAAAGCGAACTGCAGCGCTCTGTACAAGGTTAAAGACGGGCTAATTCCAACACTGTCGTAATCAAGCCTTGATGAAATAAAAGCACGAAGAACGGTCTTGAGATCTTTAAATGTGAGAAAAGATTTCAACTTGCAAAGTCCCCTAAGCTGGAAAACACTAGCTCTGACAACAGAATATACAGCACTTTCATCCATCCATCCTCTACTGCTTAGTCCTTTATCAGGGTCACAGGGAACCTGGAGCCTATCCCAGGGAGCATGGGGCACGAGGTGGGGTACACCCTGGACAGGGTGCCACTCCATCACAGGGCACAATCACATACACACTCACACACACATTCATACACTACGGACACTTTAGACACGCCCATCAATCTACCATGCATGTGTTTGGACTGGGGGAGGAAACCGAAGATCACCACCAAATTTTGGACTTGGGTCAGAATGTTGTCTTGTAGTGTTCCCAGACTATAGCCAAGACTTTCTATCAAATGTGAAGGACCAAACAGGACTGCTTCATTCTTTTTCTCATTTAGATGGAGGAAATGTTCATCTATCCAGCCTTTTAAGTCCCTTAAACAGTCTAAAAGAGGCGTCAATGCATTTTTTCCAGACTTTAATGGGAGGTAAAGCTGGGTATTGACCACATAACAGTGGTAGAAAACCTTGTGATGCTCAAAAATGGAGAGAAGAAGGCGGCAAATGTAAATTAAATCAAATCGGACCTAGAACGGAGCCTTGTGGCACTCCACAAGTAATGGTGATTTGTAAGATATGATGGAAACCAGTCTAGTGCAGCATCGTGTTATGCTGATCTCATGTTTGAATCTATTTAGTAGAATATGGTGATCAATGGTTTAATCCAACAGTACAAGGATGGCACAATTTACAGAATCTGCAGACAATAAAAGGTTATTGAGTACTTTTAGGAGGGCAGACTCGGTACTGTATTTAGCTCTAAAACCTGACTGTAGGGGGTCCAAGATATTATTACTAACTAAGAGAGTGGAAAGCTGAGATAGTACAACTTTCTCCAATAGGTTTGATAAAAATGGTCTGAATGTCTCGGATCAGTGGGGTCAGGGTTTGATTATTTAAGCAGCAGCTGGACTATGGCATGTTTATAGCAACATGCAACAGTACTGTTTTCTAGGTAGATAATCAGGATGGAGACTACACCAGGAGAAACAGCGTCCAGTACATCTATGTACAACTTCATAGGTTTAGCATCAAGAGAGCAGGTGGTTGGTTTCATTTTGGGAGATAACGTCCAACACATCAGAAAGAGATATGAGCTGAAATGTAGGAAACCGGAGAAGAACAAGTGGTTGAAATGTATGAAAATTGACCTGAAACGTGATGTTTGCGATCTGATAGCAGTGATTTTATTTATAAAGAAGTTACAAAACTTCTCTCAACACTCCGAGCTTGGGTCTGAGCTTGCTGCCGTGAGAGTATAAAGTGGAGACCAAAATCTTTGGACTATGGGAATTTATTTGAAATAAATTTTTGAAAAGAAAGTATTTGGACCTTTGCAAAGAAACAGCAGGAGTTGGTATGAATCATTTCTCTTTTCTAACTGGATGCTATTTAGTCAGAGTGCTAAGTGTGTTAAAAAGAACTTGAGTAAATCTGAATTTCTGTATCAGAGTGACGTTACGGACAGTTCAGTGATTGAAACTTGAGCATAAAAGAACATCCATTTAGCGATTTAATGGCGTGAGACATCCTCAGCCGCATTTATGTTTAAATCCATAAAGGGGCCCCGTAGTGTGTCGTGGTTATTTTACCATGACACGGTCATTACCAATTACCATGGTCATTGTTGTCCATTATCTTGAAGGGTGCCAATAATTATGGAGGTTGTATAAATGTATAAACATTTTAATAAGGACAAAATGGCTCGCAACATGCTACAACTGTTTAAGTACAAAGAGAAAAAAAAAACTCAAAGCGAATTTAGAAAAATTAAATCGCCAAAAAGGAAACATTCTCATTCAAAAATATGTGCCTATAAGAAACTTTAATACAAACAAACAAACAATGGGCACGTTTACTTTTTTTTATCAAAGTAAAGAAACGATGCGAATTGTATAACTAAAGAAACTATGCATATAAAACAATTCATATAAATGAATATTGTGACTAATTTAGCAACAAAAAATATATAATATTAAAAAACTGTAAGTTAGTGGACTTTAGAAATGAGACAAGGCTATTTTTTTATTGCATTTTAATTACTCTAAAAGTAAATACCCTAAAAGGACATAAAACAAACTGTGCAAAAAAAAAAATAAGAATAAAAAAATAAATAAATAAAAAAAATTAATAAAAAATTTAAAAAATCAAGGACCAGATGCAAACATGTAAAGATTGAAACTCTTCAGGTTCTTCAAAAGAAAACAAACTGTGGTTTTAAATACCAATGCAGATACATATCCTAATATCATTCTGTCACGCCTCGACCAGCAGAGGGCGCCACAATATAGACTTTGCCCGGTCATGTGACCCTCTTACGTGGTTACATGCCGGAAGTAGGGAAGAGTCTCGTCAGGTGTGTCGCGTTTAGCCTAGTTAAGAGCTCTATATAAATTCCTGGTTTTCGGGACTAAGTTGCGCGTTATTGTTTCGTTGTTTTGATGTTTGGAGATAGTTTGGAAATGTTTGGACTGTCTGGAAGGATCGGCTTGTTTTTGAAAGGTTTTGATTTATGTTTCTATTATTTGTAAATAAAGAACCTGCTCTTGCGATTACTTCCTGCCTCCTCCTCCGTTCCGTGACACATTCATTATTATTACACCATTTTCCCAAACGTGGGAGTGTAAATAAATAACCTATTATTATTATTATTATTACTATTGTTGTTGTTGTTGTTGTTGTTGTTGTTATTGTTATTATTGTTGTTGTTATTATTATAAGTAACAAAACCATTGAATTCCAGCACGTAGTGCTTGGCCCCCTGTATATAATTTCCAATATATCTAATATCTATATAAGGAGGGAACATGGATCAGTTTAAAATAAACTTCACGTGAGATTATATTATGTGTGTAATTGTAAGGTCTCAGACTCACCACTGGCACAGGAAACAAAAAGCCCCCCAAGTAGAACAATAAGATGCTGCATGTCTGAAAGCCCATCACACTCTGATATTACACGGCAATATCGCTTCATCTCATACAGGCCATCTGACACACACACACACATACACACACACACACACACACACACACACACACACACACAGACGACACAGACACACACACACACAGACACACACACACGCACGCACGCACACAGCCTTTTTACCAGCCATTAGATGTAATGCTAACACCTTCACAGACACACATGCTCACACCCTGGGCCTCAATGCTGACCACAAAACACACAGTCTTCTTCACGGCTGAGTTTTGTTCCTGTTTGTCAGACACATTAAATGCAGTTTTGTACAAACACACACGGACAAAATAACCCCAGATTTTATTTTATGTGCAACCAAGAAGTTTTTTTTTACTCTAAGAACATAGGAAGAGACAGGTGTATGAGGTGAGATCTCTTTTTTATCTTTACTTTGGGTACAAAAATACAGAAAATCGTGCACACTTTCAAAACAGAGCACAGTCTGACTTACACTATCCACTAAACCAATCATAACCACATCCACGAGGTCTTTCTTAATCTCTCTTTGGTCACTGGCAGTCTACTGATAGAAGGAAGCTGCAGTTAATAACACACTAACTCATTTCCTGTTCTTTTTGACTCCTCCCTTCATCAACTGACACGGACAAGGGAGAAGAGCACAAGGTCCACTCAAGGGACCGCCCACCCCCACCCCATCGCACTGCACTGACACTGACACTGGCACTACAGCCCCGTTGGAGAAGAAGGAAATGGCAGAGCCAAAAGTAAATGAGCTGATTGAGCCATTGAATAGTCACTGGGTGGTGCGAGCTGTACTAGTCAAGAATAGCATGTTGGGGTTCTGTGTGGATTACTTCCACCTCCATGCCATCACCAAGCAGGACCGCTATGTGCCGCCCTGCACTGACCACACCCTTGATCAGGTTGCAGTTCTGAGTGGTTTAGCTCCTGGACCAGTAATGCCTTATCCAAATTTAAGTGATTAATGATGCAGGTACTGGCCACCCTGGTGAAGGTGTACTTGGATGACTTGCTTATTTATGCCCCTAGTGTCAATGTTCAAATGATGTTCAAACACTTCACAGGTAGCCCATTTATTATTATTACTGAGACCAGTAACAATGTTTTATATCCCGGTAGGTGTGTCAAAAAATGAGGACAAGGTAGAGAGCGTGAGTCTGGCTTTTGGGAAATAATACAGTGCTGAAGCTCCTGTAGTGGAGATACAGCCAGGTTTGATGTTCTTGTTCCGGTAGCAAATTCTTGTCTGTTAATTGACCCAATGAGTGAACTTTTGCTCTCGGATCAAGAATGTACTGAATGGTCCGTCTTCCCAGGTTTTGAAATGTCTACGACACCGTGAGGCTTCAGCCCGTGTAGTAATTGAAACGAGGAGAACCGGGTGGAGGTTTGCAGGAACTCTCACACTTCAAATAACAAAGGGGCTTAAGCCAAAGTGAATCCAGTAATATATGTTATGTTCCCCCTAGAGCAGGGGTCTTCAACGTTTTCCAGGCCAAGGACCCCCAAACTGATGGCGAGATGGAGCGGGGACCCCCTAATTATATATATTGAATGAAATTGTGTTATATCAAACTGGTACCAAAACTTTCGCGACCCCCATGCAGTACCTTCACGGACTCCCTAGGGGTCGCGGACCCCCTGTTGAAGATTTCCGCCCTAGAGTACTCACAGCTACAGTATGCAGCATGTCCAAACTTGATCGGGGTGAAGCCAATGATGTCAGTGTGAATCTGGACTCCAACTCCAACATGCGCAATAGTCAGAGAAATGTCCCGGCTCACTACGACGCCAGCACACCTGCCCGGGCCTTACCTCTAAACTCGGAGAGATAGCAGTATAGAGGAAAAGGGATGGGAGGTGAAACTGGTTGGGACGGAGGGACCCATTCCTTGTGCTGTTGCCATTACTGTGGATGTTAGAAGTCTATGTAAGAACAGCAGAAGACGTGCACAGGTCCCACTGAACAACATGGCTGTTCAAGACTTTAGCAAAGAGCAGCTACGCCAGGTGCAAGACATCTGCGAGAGACTCAGGACTGTCAAGCCTGTAACGCTGAAAGTAGAGTGTTTTAGCACAACTGCCGGTGCACTTTAAAGCCTTTATCCTGGTCTGAGATGTAAATAGTTTTGTGTTGCAGTTTGGGTTTTTGGGACACTGGAACGACTGACTCTTGAGGGAGACTATGAAACAACACTGCACTTCTGTATAAGGAACACTAATTTGCATACATGTGAAATGTGTTATACTAGCACATGAGTTGCCAGTAAACAAGCTAGTGCATTGGTTCCGACCCTCCCTCCGGACCAGGGTCTTGGTTTAAATGACCATGATTTCGAGCACTTACATGAATCTGCTAATTCAACACTTTAATTCAATTCCTCACGTCTCTTGTTCAAGTCTCTTTCTTGTCCAGTTAATTCATTCACCATGCCCACTTCTCTCTCTTTCACGTCTCCTTTCCTCTGTCATTAATCCCTTCTCAGTTTCCACTCCTCTTTCCTGTCCTAGTTGTTTATCCCACTGTTCTTCGTTTCTTTCTTGTCCCGGTTGATCTCGTCATTTTTGTTTGTTTTCCTCCTCCACGACTAAGTCTTACGTCTCTGCTGTTTGTGGACCTTACAAACACATACACAGCGGTTTATTTCATGTTCTGTCTCACGAACTGTCACATATCTGACATCTCCATGAGGATAAACAATATAATTAGGTATCTAATCTTAACTAATTAGTGTCACTGATAGAACTTGCATGGAATATTTCTTGGGTTGTATATTATATTTATATAAATATGGATTTCTGAACTAACTTTTGCTACATTAATTATTTTTTTCTGCACATTACAGTAATTAAGACATTAATTAATAACGTAGTGTTCAGTACAGTGTCTACAACTTAACGAAAAATGCCTGGTGGTTACCGTAAAACCCAAAATAAATACACATGGTAATATCTACAGCAGCTGGTCTGACCTTGTTTAACTTGTGGTTATGGTGCTCTGACACCATTATGTGGTTCAGTTACTTTAGCCATGCAGCATGAACGGTATCTAGCTCCATTTGTATGAAAGAAAGCTTTAATGTTACAGAGATGCTAATGTAGCTTAGCTTATGTAAGATGCTAATGAGATGCTAATGTAACTTAGCTAAATAATCAGCTTTTCGTGTCAGGCTTTTTATTTCCTTTTTAATGTAGGACACTTTCCTACTCACCTGCTTTTATTCTTTTCGCCTCTGGAAAGAAAGCACACTGCCAGCAGTAACGTGACGAAGGGCACACATCGGATTGCAAATATGATGGGTTCGTTCTCATAAACGTCTACCGCAGCCCCTGATATTAATTGAAAAAGAGAGCTTTACATACTAGATTAGATTAGTTTAGATTGTCATTGAGCAAAGTACAAAGCCAATGAAATGCAGTTAAACCGTGTGGGGGTTGGATTATGGGGGATTAGTGGTTTTATGAGGAGTTCAGTATGGCCCGACCATAGGTTTTATTTAATCAGTTATTTAGTGTTCCCAGTTAAATTAAGTATACTATAACCACAACAAAAAAGTAAACATGCCAACATAACATCAGGGGTTATAGTTTCACACCTTGTTTTCCCACCAAATAATGAATTCTTCAATAATACGGATCAACTTTTTGATCGCTATGGAATACTTCACCCAGCTCGGCTTCACATTACATATAACGGTGTTCAGAAGGAAGCAGGAGACTAAACTCTTGATATCGGGGTGAACTGCATCACCTGCACAGCGGCAAATTTTTCGCTCTTCTTTTATTTTATTTTTCTTGCACTCTGCCTTGTAATTTCTATTGTATTATACTACCTATTGTATTGTATTTTATTTTTATTCGGTATTGTGATTTCTCTTCACACGCCTCTACATTTAGATATTCATCTTTCTATTTATAAACGCAGCCCACCGCCTTGGAGATTTCATTCTCTTCTTTTGTCAGACAGTGAATTCTGTGAGTTCATTTCCACTTCTATTGATGACTTTCTTTTCTTCACTCAGAATGACTCCACCTCTTATTCATTGTTATGGGAGACACTGAACTCTTACATCAGAGGCCAGATTATTTCTTACTCCGCTCTCTGTAATAGAAAGCACATTGCTAGGGTTAATGAACTCACATCTACGATCATTAACCTCGATCAGAGATATGCACTGAACCTTTCTCCAGAACTTCTTAAACAGCGTCTCGCCTTACAGGCAGAACATAATCTTATTTCGACTAAAGAGGCGGAACGTTTGTTGTTACGTACTCGTGGTTCATATTATGAATATGCGATAAGCTGAATCGTTTACTGGCACATCAGATACTGCGACAGGCCACTTCCTGTCTCATACCTAGGGTTAAAAACACTTATAATATTGTCATTACAGATCCTATGGAAATGAATGCTACTTTTAAATCGTTTTACTCTTCACTTTATAAATCTGAATTTCCTACAGATTTCTTCAGAACCTCTGTAACCCTGTTATTGATCCGAATACTGCCATGCAACTGGACTCCCCACTCTCTCTTGAAGACATTTAGTTAAAACTGCGTAATCTAATAAAGCTCCTGGCCCGTTTAGTGGAAAATTCGCTCCATTGCTTTTATCTGTGTTCAAGGAATCTTTGGAAGGTGGGTCTTTGAATCCAACTCTGACACAAGCCATGATAGCGCTCGTTCTTAAGGAGGGTTAGGATCTAACCTCCAGTGGTTCTTATAGACCGCTGTCTCTGCTTAATGAAGATGTAAAAGTGTTGGTGAAAGTAATGGCACCTCGTTTAGAGAATGTACTCCCTTATATTATACCTGAAGAGCAGAACGGTTTTATAAAGGGGACGTCAGTTGTGTTTTAATACCGTACACTCTTTAATATCCTTTAATCAAAGCATTCTAATGAGCTTCCTGAGATTGTGAGCTCTTTAGATGCTGAAAAAGCATTTTGATAGGGTTGACTGTTTTCCTGTAAATACTGAAGCATTGTCTCTCCAACAGTCAGATCTACCTTTTAGATTTAGTCAGTCCGGGTTTAAATATCTGGGTATCAACGTGACACGTTCTTTATCTAATCTTTTATCAGCTAATTACACTCCCCTTATCTCAAAGGTTAAATCCAACATTCAGAGTTGGGGTAAGTTCCTCTTTTTCTGTCAAAATCATTCTTCGATTCATTGGATAGGATAACTAGTAGGTTTATTTGAGGTGGGAAGCCTCCAAGGGTGCGTAAATCTTTGTTGCAGGGATGTAGACTTAGTGGAGGACTTGCATTACCCAATTTTCAATTCTATTACTGGGCTGCGCACAACCATAAACTTTGCTACTGGTTTAATTATCTTCTTGTAGGGAATCCTCATTACCTGCTTTACTTTCTTCCTTTCTACCTACCAAACTCTCTCTATATACTGATAATCAAGTCGTCCTCAACACACTTAAGACTTGGTATCAGTTTAGATGGTGCTTTAAATTTGTAGGTGCATCCTCTTTGGGTCCTTTAGACAACCACCACTTATTTCCTCCATGGTGTCTGGACTCTACATTTTCAGTGTGGTCTGACATGGGCATTAAACAGGTTAGGAATCTGTATGCCGATGGTGTCTTTGATAGCTTTGCCAATCTGTCATCTACGTATGACCTCCCTGTGACGCATCTTTTTCGGAATTTTCAAATTCGGATTTCCGTCTCTAGATGTTTTCCCGATTTCCCCTGTGTTCCTCCTGAACAGACTTGGGAAAGCTTGTTTTCAAACAATCCGTGAGGCGAGCACCAACATTAAGAATGTGCAGAGTGTTGGGAACGTGCTGTAGGGAGGGTACAGTCTACCACTTCCAGTGCTCGTCTTGGACTTATCCAGTTCAAAGCTTTCTATAGAGTCCATCTGTCCAAGTCGAGACTTTCTGTAATAGATCCGGACGTAGAGGACAGGTGTGATAAGTGCCATGGCTCTCCCTGTCATCCTGGCCATGTTTTTCTTCTGCCCGGATCTCCATGGTGTTTGGTCTGGTTTCTTTACCATCATGTCCACTATTCTCAGGGTAGATTTAAAACTTTGCCCATTGACTTTGCCCACTGCGCTGGGTGGAATCCTATCTCTCTGACAGATCTTTCAAGGTATTATGGATGGGAGGTATTTCTGAAATCCAGCAACTCGCCACTGG
>JAFFST010052333.1:68897-79074 GCA_022414735.1 Noturus placidus
ATGCATGCGCGCTGCATTTGCTCGGCTCCGAAGCGGACTTGACTGACAGTTCTAAACACGTGGACTTTTGCCTAGCCCTGTGTACGTTGTTTGCTGATTGCCTGACCCTCGCCTATCTCTGGATTACCTCTGTTGGATTTACGTTTGGGATTACACTGTTTGACACTGTTTGTAAATAAAGCACGGTTCGCACTGCAATTGCGTCCTGCCTCATTCTCCGCCGTCACGAGACGTGACAGAGCCACATCAGAAGGATGAAAGAGCCGCATGCGGCTCCGGAGCCGCGGGTTGCCGACCCCTGGGATAGTGTATTCCTCAACGATGCCGTCTCAGAGCATTCGGCCAACTTCCTCCTCAATAGTCTTGCCGGCGGGCCTCCGGGACACGGTAGAGCTGCGGTCTGACCATGATGGGTCTCAATTTTGTGCTTGACCAGCTGTGTCATCCTCAGGGTGGTTGAGAACAGATCAGGGAATTGATCCACCAGCTCCATCAGCTCCTGGATCTGCATGCGGATTAAGTATTCTCCCTGTGGACAAAAGTACGGCCGTTGTGATCTGTGCCTAGGGTAGCAAAGGCAGGCACCACTGGAGCAGGCTCAACTCATTGTTTTAGCAGGTTTATGTAGTATATTTCAGTGTCTGCTAACTTACAGGGCCTTACCTATTGCAGACAGTATTTCATGGCACCCACCCTCGCGAGGACTGTGTACGGGCATTGCCATTGGCAGTGAACTTACTCCTGTACTTACAGGAGGCATTGGGCACTAGCAGGAGCAGTCAAATTGCATGGCTAAAACTCTTGGAGTTGAACTGAAAAGTTGTATGTCCTTTGTTGTTTTTTTAGAATGGCTTCCATGTGTTCCTGGACGATTGGGCCACTCTGTTGATCCATTGTTGCATACTTTGGACGAACTCAATGACAACATGAAACAGTCAAACGCTGCTCCTGGTGAAACCAGTGGATCTTTTGGGGCATTCCCAGACAGCGAAGAGGACGTAAGGCAGGAGGAGTTCCCAGTTCCTACCTTTCTCATCTACAACCCAGTACAACATCCATTTCAGGGGTACCTGGTGGCATAATCCATGATGACCAGAACGTATTCATGACCCCAGGCAGATTTCAGAAGTGGCTCTATGAGGTCCATGCCAATCCTATCAAAAGGAATGTGTTGGCGCTGGCAGAAGGCTCGAACCTCGGCATCCATGCCGGGCCAGAGGAAGCAATCTTGCAATTTTTATAAGGTCTTTTGTGCCCCCAGGTGACTGCCAAGTGGATGGGCATGGGCCAGGCACATTAGTAGCTGGGTGTTTGCCTTGGGAATCATCAGGAAGTCGCAGGTTTCTCCTCTGCAGATGATCCTGTGGGAGTCCTCCCCTGACCAGAAAGCATGTTGTGGGGAGTCTCTGGTCTGTGTCCTGGTCGATCCCTTTGATCTGCCACACCTGGGCCCAGCAATGTTTCAAGCAGTCATCTTCTTTCTACTCCCGCACGAAGTTCCCCATCATGTTACCTGTTAGAGCATAGATGGCATTGGGTTAGTGTGTGTGTGGCTCACCTTCTACTGTAGTGTTCCCCTCGTCTTGCGCCATGTAGGCCTACCGGACCCTGGAGCTCTTTCTTGTAGAGAAGCCCTCTTGGTTTTGGGAGCTGGGCCATCTGGGAATCCTGATCAGTCTTTCCCCAGTAGTTGAGGCACTGAGAGATCAAGGAGGATGCCCCCCAGGAGTGGCCAGGTACCTGCTTGGCTTTGTATTTTTACCTGGGCCGCTGGGATTTCACGTGCATCTTCATGTACACAGGTCACTGTTGTAGTCCCTTTTTTTCTGGGATCTTTTTGACAGGATTGTTGGTTCAGAGTCCAATAGGGATGTAGCTGGTTGTCCTTCCACTTTTCCTGTCAGGGTGGGTGTTCTGGGTGGATTTTGTGTATAGAGGGTGCATCCTGCCAACCAGGGCTGATTGCCTCTTTTTGGGGTTGATGGGTCTGGCTCTGTCGGCATGGCCTCATCCTGGCGTTATCCGTAGGCATGGCAGCTTTGGCTGTCCCATCTCTCCCTCCTGTCCTGCCCCCCTCTTCGCATACAGAAGTGGTTTGTGGCCTTGCCCTTTACGCACAGAGATTTGACCAGATTCCTTGAATCTTTTAATTATATTTTGCACTGTAGAAGGTGAGATGCCCAAAATCCTACCGATTTGTCTTCGGTGAATATTGTTCTCAAAGTGTTGGATTATTCACTAATGCATCTGTTGGCAGATTGGTGAGCCTCGACCCGTTCTTGCTCTTGAAGGACTAGATCTTTTTTGAAGGCTTTTTTTCATCAATTTCAAAATAAACGTTTATTTTAAATACTAGGCAGTGATTAGATAAAACATCGAATACCTTGGAAAAGTATTTTCCATACTGTCCCAACTTTTTCAGAAATCGGGTTATACATAACAATGCAGCAGCAGTGTGAGAGTTCAGTAATTAATGAGGGAAACCACTACAATATTGTTTAAATTGGACTGATTAAGTGGAATTGCACTGAGCCATCGGTAGTTTATCACTCCAATGAAGAAAACCAGCTAAAATGGCTTTTAACACGTTTAGCTGAGCTTAGCATTGCTATGTAGACTTCTTTCAATGCCCATTTAATCAAGGCAGGATGCACGAGCAAACGCTCAGCATGTGTTTAATTCAAAGCAATCCAAGAAACCTCATCAAAGTCCATAGTTGGGGTCAACAGGCAGGCAAAAATATAACAGGATAATCCACAATATCAAACCGGGAAACAGAATCTGAGAGTAAGCCTTGGGCACAGAAACAAAACAAGTCAAGGACACAGAACAGGTGTACACATTAAGATAATAAGCCAGTGACATGACCAGGGCTGATACAGGATTAGAACAGAAAAGCACATGGAAAATGTAAATAAAAGCACATGACATGAACCCAAAACAAAATTACATGAAAGTAGCACTCATCACACTGAGAATGGGATTATTCATGACGCTTAAAGCTAAGACTATAGTACAGTATTTTTCATCACTACATTTGGTGATAAACACTGTCTAAATGTTTATTTTTCCATTTGTCTTTTCCTGGATTCACAGAGTTGCATACAGACTGAAGTGTAAATAACCATTCAGATGGCAGAATCTTCAAGATTCTAAAGCTTGTGTTCAGATAAGTGTACAAAACTTTTAATCAGACACTCAGTGGGTGGAGTATCTAGATTTTCGGCTGTGTACAAGTTCCTAGTTCAACCATTGCTACCAATACTGTCTTGTTCTGTTCAGCAGAAGTTGGGCGAGTGTGAGCACAGGCACAGTATACAGCTATATTAGCATAAGTAAATTCATTTAGGTGAAGTCCGCCAATTAGCTGCAATAATTAACAAGCACTCATGGATGTAATCATGGACACTTTGAATGATCATCACTAGCATTGCATTCCACTAGAAAGAGGCTGCGTAATAGGTGGAGTTTGTGATCCCTGAGATAAACTGCCCAATTTAGAGGGCACCATAAAGACAATTGTCTTTTAAACCAGTGGTTCTCCTTGGAGAGCCACAGGGTGGTGCCAATAGGGCCACATTAAAATCTCTGAAGATGTATCTCTATTTATATTTCATTTTGTATATTCAATCTGCTTCTGCCAAATTAACTCCAGCTTAATGAGTTATCTGTAATGTCATCAGAACTACACCAGCATCATATCACTTTAACTGGCCAGTGATGGGGTGGTTGTGTGGGGTCACAGTGACACTTAAAGCCTCAACATACTTCATGCATAGTGGAGTTTCTGCTGGCACAAACAATATGACAGAACTGCATCATTCTATGTATTGCATAGGTTTCATAACGATGCTAAACACGCTACCTTCAACCATTAAATTGGTTACTGGTCTCACATGCCAACTGCGTCATACTTTTCTTTCCCTTTTCTCTTTATAAATAAGTGGCTCTTACTCATGGTCGATTATTTGATTATAAGTACTTCTAACACCTACTGAGCCTCTCACGTTCCAGCGAGCAATCTGTAGTCATGGAAATTGGCATGAAATTTTAACATCGCCCCCTGCAGTGCTGGAGCACTCATATGGGATGGCTAATCGGAAACCACCAAGTATGTGAGCTTGTACACTCATGAAGGTAGTTTTTGTCCTCACACACACCCTTGCAGATGTTGTCGCCATTTTAAGAATACAGAGGCCTTTACTATCCACAAATATGGCCTTAGAACAAAAACTTTTTGAAAGCCTCTGTTCTGATGTTCCTTAGTTCTGTACATGGACGTTCTCCTGATGAATAAAAAAATAGTATATCTGGTGAGAAAATAGAATTTTCTGCTTTTGTTAGCTAGAAAACCTGCTAATATTGATGTTTAGTTTGTACTTGTAGTTTAGGAAAGCTTTTTATTGGTTTATCCTTTGAGCTGCAGAGTGATGCTTCTCTCTCTCTTGCAGAAACCAAAGCTTGTATCTGGAGGGAAGAAGTTTTATGAGTTTCTGAAGGAGAATTGCCCCGTGGTGACGGAGACATATTACCCCACTTTCTGGTGCTGGGAGAGTCGGATACAAACTCTCCTCCGGCCGTTCCTCACTGCCAAGCCCTGGGTCTCCTACAGGAAGTAAAGTTTTTCATTCATCTATTAACGTAGTAAAACTGGTAGCCATGAGCCGTGGTCTTTATGTCAGGAATAAACTCTTACCCATGTTGTCTTAGTGGCTTCTGTGTTATGGGCAGCAGTGTAAATTTTCCCATTGATATGGTCACGAGTCCTCACTGGGTAGAAGAATTATTCTCTCTCTCTCTCGCTCTGTTATTATACTGTGGATATAAAAGTATACACACCCCTGTTACAATAGTGTGGTTTTGTAATGTAAAAAAAAGAATAAATTAAACCAAGATGCCAGATGTTTTTTCAGCAACCAACAAAATTCAGGAGAAAATGAAATAGAAACATTTTAGGGGGAAAAACAAAAAAATAAAACACTTACAATAACCTGGTTGCATAAGTGTACACACCCCTAACTAATACTTTGTTAAAGCACCTTTTGCTTGTAATACAGCACTCAGTCATTTTGGGTAAGAGTCTACCGACTTAGCAAACCATGAGATGCCAAAATAGAGCTATCCATGATTACCTCTATCTTTACTAGAGCCCCAGTCCCAGATGTAGATGAGCAACCCCATAGTATGATGCTGTCACCACTATCCTTCACCATGGGCGTGGAGTTCTTTAGGTGATATACTGTCTTGTTTTTGCACCAAACATATCTTTTAGAATTATGCCCAAAAGGTTCCGCCTTTGGTGTTGTCGGACCGTAACACATTTTGCCACATGGTTTGGGGAGATTTAGGGCTTGGACATTTTTTTCTTAGTTAGAAAATGCTTCTGTGTTGCCACTGTACCTCACAGCCCAGACATGTGAAGAATATGAGAGATTGTTGACACATTCTTGACCGGTTCTTCTTGTCCATTCATCAGTTTTGGAGGGACGTTCTGTTCTTGGTAATGGTGATGTGGTGCTCCATATTCTCTACTTGTTGATGATGAACTCCACAATGTTCCATGCTACTACATCTAATGCCTGGGAAATTCTTTTGTGCCCCTATCCTGTTTGATTCCTTTTGACGGTGAGATCCCATCCATGCTTTGTACGCTCTCTGAGGACCACTGCTTTAACGGTCAGATGAAACCAAGGAGAGAAGATGTCACGAAAATCCTATAGAAACGGCTTATCATCGTATGGGGTTAATCAGAATCACGTCATTGATGACAGCTGTGGGATAATTACTTTTGAACATGAGTTTGAATGTAATCGTTTAATACTGAGTACAGCCACACCCCCAATTATAAAAGGGTGTGCACACTTATTCATCCAGGTTCTTAAGTATGCCATGGTCATTGTTCTGTCACATAATAGCAGAGACCAAAATAAAAGAGGTGGAAAACAGAGAATGGTGACCAACAAGGTTCCGTATTAGGCCCCTTTAAATCAAGTTCCTTGGAAATGTAACTTGCATAAACAATGTTGGCTTGTATTTCAGCTCTAAATGAGCCTGGTTGCACTGAGTCACTCCCTCAAGAAGCCTCTTTTCTCTTTTTTGAAGTGACTAAGAGCAAAAAACGCAGTGTCGTTACAGAGAAACCGCAAAAAAGCGTAACCTCCTCTGCCCTGAAGATATCGGAAAACTTAAAGTTACAGCTTGGTGTTTTTGACTGTTACAACGCACTGACACTGGAGACTCCTTCCATAAATCTGAAATAAACACTTTATCTTACAGAAAATGATTACACACATTCACATTCAAGTCCCCGTGAGTGAGGGGTTACTATAGAAACGGTAACGTATTAGAACGAGCGCATTGATATAAATCAGAGCCGGTGTTATTGAAAATGAATCAACACCTTACAGACAAACAGATTTGAGACAGTGGTGTGGTTTAATGCAATATTACTTCAGGAACGTCAGCGTTGCTTCATGTAGGATGGAAAACAGGACCTGTGGCTGTCGGGGGTGATTTAGAGATGTAGTAATTACATGAATTTCATTAGTAAATTCCTGAGGCATACCTTTTGTTCCCTGGATGTCCTTTATTACCCAAAGGTTAAACTTCAGAACTCATACTCCAGACTGAAAAGGGCTTTCTGTGTGACTGGATTTACGGACACACAGCTTGGAGCCTTCTCCTTCAGATTAACGGGCAGTCATTAAGGAGCTTCTAGTGGATTCCAGGTTGTACATTTTTTCCCTTTCGTTTTTGCGCAATTTGCATGAATTTCATGATGTAATGATATGTCATTATCACATTTGCTGGTTGGTTGTTTTGGCACGTGGCCATCGGGCTACTTTTAGACCTTCATCGGCTGTATATATAGCCAATTAATCACTGAGAAATGTGCTGACTGGAGAGTTATCCCGTCGCCTGGATTGCATTTCTTGGAATGAGTCATCAATGCAGGGATCTTTTGAGTTCATCTCTACAATGATCTTAAAGTAGAGCGAAACATATTCGACTGGCTAAAGTCTGATGACTGGCCTTGTCTATGTGGAACATCCAGCTGCTGCGAAGGACTGAAGGTCATCTGCTGTCGCAACACAAGGTCGTCTGGGTTTGAACGCCCCGAGAGAGAAATGACTTTGTGTGTGCTGATGTCATCCACTATGTGAAAGACTGGTGTGAAATGGATCCTAATTCTGTACCAAGAAGCGAGTACTTAAGCAGTATTGTGTTGTTTGGAAGAAAACAGAGCTGCTACAGTATATCTGAGACACTCGTTCTTGACACTGCTGTGTCAGTATCGCTGTATCATCTGTGTACTTCCATTCAATGAGAAAAAAAAGATGAAAATATCTTGAATATAGTCTAAATGTATTTACTATTTCCTATTTGTAAGATTACAATCACCCAAATGAGCTTAGTAGACCTATTTCTAGACATTTTTTTACTCATTTCACTTTCAACTTGTTCCATTGGCAGATAACGTTGCTTCTTTCTAAAAAAAAAAAAAAGACAATTTGAAGCTTGTTATTAAATAAGTTTAATAATCTATTCAGTTTGTTGTAATTTTTATTTTAATGCTAGATAAATGGAACTATATTGAAGATATTTTGACTTGTCAATGTGCTACAGTGGTGTAATTCATTTGATTTCTCGGTTTGTCCCTCATTTTAAGATGCGATGAAATAGATCTGGAGAAAATGCATCCCATGGCCCCGATATATTCATTCGTAAATGACCACCAAGTCACCCGAGTGACGTCGTAGTCGAGAAATAATTCATCATTTTTAACATCTCCATGGCCAGTTTGTTGGAGCTCTCGGTGTTGAGTAGTACAGCGAGTTCTCCTGGAGGATTTTTATAGAAGTGGAATGTAAAAATGCTGATGTAATTAGCATCTGCTCTTGTGTGTGTGTGTGTGTGTGTGAGAGTGAGAGAGAACGAGGGAAGAGGAGAACTGAGGCTGATCTCAGACTGCGTATTCTACACCTGCTCTGAAATTACACACTCGATCTAGACTAATGCAGAGAGCAAACCCAATCTGATCGTCCCGTCGTGCTTGTATAAAACTGCAGAGTGCGTATCGATTAAGAGCGGACTGTCTGAGCCTGCAGAAATCAACAACAAAGGGCATAGAGGCCATTCCATCAACAAACCATGTTCACAGTTGTTTGGTGTAATGTGACAGACGGTAAAAGGTCGGTGTGTTTGCGAGTGGTGTGATGTGGTGTAGCTCTGTTTCGAATCTGGCTGAAGTCCCAGATCGAGAGGAAGACACTGTTCTGTACAGTCAGGAACAGCAACGGCGTGCGTGAGGGAGGGAGCTGAGGGAAAAACTGATGATGTCAGTGCTCAGTGCAGGTTGGAATGAAGCTGTGCCAGATTGCAGTTTCTCTCTCTCTCTCTCTCTCTCTCTCTCTCTCTCTCTGTGCTGACTGGCACTGTTTACTTCGATGCTTTACACCGGTACTTTAGTTGATATTAATGCGCTTGTTCTAATACGTTATCGTTTCTACAGTAACACATTCACAGGGACCATTCACGTAGACGCCCCGTTAGTAATAATAAACCGATTGAAAACAGGTGTAATCGTTGATATGGTGAGGTTTTCTGCAAGGAGATGTTTATTTGACCTTTACGGAAGGAGTCTCCGGTGTCAGCACTGTGCGACCGTCAGAGGTGAAGCTGTAACTTTAAGTTTTCCCACATCTTCAGGACAGACGCGTTTACGTTCCTTTGAGGTTTCTCGGTGAAAACACACAATACGCTGCGTGTTTGTTTGTTGTCGTCTTATTAACGTCGAGAGGGAGTACAGAGAGAGAGGCTGGTGAAGGAACGACGGTTTAAAGCTGGAAATACGTGAGAACGGGAACTAACTTGTTTCGCCAACACTCCACAACAGTAAATATAATAACTATAAATGGTTCAAAAGCCTCACGTGTTGATCTTTAAAGTGCATGTATTACGGTAACACGTATTCCCTTTCATGTAGCGTGTTATAGAGCTTTTTGTGAACGTAAAAACGTCTGCAAAATTTCACGACAAAATGAGTTATCGACTCCCAAACGAATGAACCGATTCTGAACAGCTGAAACGAGTCGGCAGTGATTCCAGACTTTACTTCCTGTACGAACCTACGTAGGTTTGTAACAAAAAAGCCCCGCCTCTGGTCTTCATCGTCTACAGACGGAGCTGAAACGGTAGTGGGCGTTTCCTTTTTGAAAGGAACCCTCGACAGACTGGGACGTCTGACCAATCACAGCAGAATATGCTCTCTGAAAAGAGGAGAATCGTTTAGAACGGATCATTGAACGAGTCGTTTGTGAAACTGTGAAATGATGAGCACGTTAAAGTGTTTTTTCGATGCCTCGTGTGAATCTATTGTATGACAGCTTTAAAACAAAATTTAGGTGCGTTTCAACTCCATAATAGGCGCACTTTAAATAAACTTAACATTGTAAGTGTTAGGAAATCAAAAAGGGATGAATCACTGTTAAAGGGTCATGAAAATAATCAGCGTCAGGGTGTTAACAGTAACTCCGCATCACCACCGGGCCGTATCACACCACCGCGTTGAGGTTTACTTTCCTATAAAAGCGTGCCCTGTTGCGTGTTATTCCTCACTTATTATAATAATAATTATCAATTTGTATAGCGCTTTTTTACAATGGTACATTGTCTCAAAGCAGCTTTACAGAAATATCATTTTTACATTTACAAGCGACTTACAAATGAGACCACATTCACACACCAATGGTAGCAGAGCTGCATGCAAGGTGCTAGCTTGCCATTGGGGGCAATTTAGGGTTCAGTGTCTTGCCCAAGGACACTTCGGCATGGGATCACCCGGGCCGGGATTCGAACCGCCAACCCCACGGTTAGTGGATTAGTGGACAACCCGCTCTACCCACTGAGACACAGCCGCCCTAATTATAATGGCCCTATTGGGGCAAACTGCACACTTGGGCGAAATAAAGCAGGAACACTTCAGATGCTGGAAAGGAAATGTAAAAGCAGATCAAAGATTGTACATGAAAGCAAGGGCGTAACCATGTTATGGACATTGGGGGGGTCCAAGCGCTAAACCCCATCAAAATTTGATACTGAAATTTTGTATATGTAGAACATAGTTTTAGGATTACAGTTACTGTTTGAATTCACGTGGTTTCTGAGTGATAGAAGC
>JAFFST010052334.1:12522-20022 GCA_022414735.1 Noturus placidus
TATACACCACAGATTTAACAGCAGTGGAATTACATTCAAATAACAGAGCTCAGAATTTTTCCGAATCAGATTATTGCTCTGTAGCCTTATTTCCACCAAAGGCCTGGTGGTTCCAGGGTTTCTGGACCTAACCAGGAACCCAGGACATCTTGAGACTCTCCTGCACAAATAAAAATAAACCACCCTCGTCAGCACATTAATTTATCACCATGAAATTAGAAGAGTGTGCAGTAAAAAAAAGGGCTTTAGGTCTCTGCCTTTTTGATTCCTGGGCTAAAATTGCTGGACTGATATTGTTGTACTGTAGTTCCTAGGCATTAGTTCCTGAGCTAAAATTCTTGGACTGAAAATATGCCCTTTAGTTGCATTGCTAAGCTTCCTGGATGTACATTCCTCTGCTTCCTGGGCTAAAGTTTCAGACTAACACTGCTGAAGTTCTTGAATTGTGTTTCCCAGGCAATAGTCCCTGGGCTTAAATTATTTGGACTTAAGTTGCTGGACCAAAAGTCTCTTCTTACATTCCTGCTTTTAAGTTCCTGTCTTACATTACTGGGTTAGAATATTTGATCTTATGTTAACGGAATAAAGTTCCTGGGCCTTAAAAGTCTGCCCTTAGTTTCCTGGTCTAAAGAGAGTGGATGAAAGGTCTTAGACTATAGTTCCCAGACATTAGAT
Organism: Noturus placidus; assembly: GCA_022414735.1. Taxonomy (NCBI): domain Eukaryota; kingdom Metazoa; phylum Chordata; class Actinopteri; order Siluriformes; family Ictaluridae; genus Noturus; species Noturus placidus. The sequence continues at coordinate 13,198 of JAFFST010052334.1, forward strand.
TCTGGGCTTAAATTGTTTGGATTTTAGATCCTTGAGTGAAAAAAAGTTGGTCTTAAATTCCTGGGCTTAAATTCCTCTGCCTAAGTTGCTGGACTAAAGTTCTCTGCTTATGTCCCTTACCTTAAATTGATGTCTTTCATTCCTAGGCTAAGGTTCCTGGGCTTAAATTCCAGGGGTAAATTTTATTGACTTTAAATTTCCACCATAAGGTTCCTGGACTAAAGTGGGGGACTAAAAGTGCTAGTTTAAAGTTCTTGAACGTTCCCAGGCATTTGTCTCTGGATTCAATTATTGGACTTAAGATCCTGAACTAAAAATATTGTCATAAGTTGGTTTGCTAGAATTCCCAGACCACTGCTTAAGTTGCTGGTCTAAAGGTGTTCTTTTAGAGAGGTCTAGGAATTCTAGCAAACAAATTTATGACAATTACCGGAATAAAATTCCTGGGTCTTAAAAGTCTGGCCTTAGTCTAAACTTTCCTGGTCTAAAGTGACTGGATGAAAGTTCTTAGGTTATAGTTCCCAGACATCAGTTCCTGGCTAAAAAAAAATATGGCCATAATTCTGCTGTTTAGTTCTCTGGAATAAATGTATCTTCCTAATTTTCTGGCCTTAAATTCCTTGGCTAAAGATCCCAGTTTTATGTTCGGGGGTACTGTTTTTGACTGACGATCCTGGCTAAAATTTCTGATCTTAGGTCTCTGAAATAAAGTTCCTGGATTATATTTCCTGGGCCTTAAGTTTCTGGATAAAGTTCCTGGATTAAGGTGGCCATTAAAATTGCTGAACTAAATGTCTTGGATTATATTTCCCCAGACACTATTTCCTGGGTTTAAACTCCTTTATGGAGGTTTCTGGATTTAAGTTTCTGGTCTAAAATTGCTGAGCGAAAGCTTCTTAAGCCAAAGTGTTAACATTTCTCTGCTTTAGTTCTTGACCTTAAGCTCTTTGACTAAAGTGAAGATCGAGGTATAAAATTCCTGGACTTAAGTTCCCAGACTAAAGTGTTGGACTAAACTTGCTGGACTTAAGTTTCTAGGCTAAAGCCCAGAGTATAAAGTTCCTGAGTTTATTCTTGGGCCTAAATTTCTGCTTAGCGGATTTTGGACTAAAGTTCCTGGCCTCCTCAGAAGAAATACAGCAGTTGTGGTTTAACCAAATTCCTGACATCAATAGTTTTAGGATAACGCTTACGTTCTTATTGATTATCTTCGCTCCTGATGCCTTACACTGTGTTGCATTACAGTATCATTACAGACGATGACATGGTCACATGCTAAGATCCGTTTTTAGCGGTGACACAATGCAACAAAAAGCAAGTCGGGTTCTAATCAACTTAATAGTTATTCACAAAGAATATTATACTTCAGACATTTTTGTACTTGCCTATTAAACATGGACAATATTAGACACCATAGCAGGGGGTTAGTATTTACTCCCATCGTTACTCATAAATGTGTTTTTGTGATACATTTGGACTCTTTTTTTTATGCATTCGAGTTTTGATTATTTAAAAAAAAAAAAGAAGTGTAGCTTTGCAGATGTGGCCTGTGTATCATTGCAGCTATGTGAGGTGCTTATTAATGAAGATATGTGTGCAGTGCATTGTGGGATTTCTCTCGCGGGTTCCTCACAGACCCCCTTAATTGGTTTCCATTCTCAAAAGCGTACAGTTCTTTCAGTAAGTGTGAGATGCAGGGTGAAAACACCAAACCTCATAAGTCCCCAACCACCCACCCCAACCCCCCACCTCGGTTATTCTAACTGGCGCAGGACGGCATTTCAGTCTTCTGTTGGATTTTTTTTTAATTGCCAAGAATGTCTGTTCATCTCTTATTCCGAAACACAGACATGCACACAACAAATCTAGATTATTTGGTACCTAATTTGTGGTACCGTGTTTTCTGTAGAATACATAGATCTAGGGTATAATCCATAATCTGGAAAACTGGACAAGTTAGTATATTGACTGCTAATTCTAGATGTTAAAGGCTCAGGACTAGTTTTAATCAGTGCCCAGAAATGGTTTGATTTACAGGGGCCTAACATTTATTTAATTATTTATTGTTGTTTATTTCTGTTCCTGGTTATTTGTAGTTCAATCCTCAGTCTATCTCACACTCAGTATTCCGGGGATATACTGTACTCCGGCTCCGCCACCACCCTGACCTGGATAAAGCACTTACCGAAGATGAATAAATGAACAAATTATATATTTATTTATTTATTTAATTGATTTTATTCATTTACATTTACATTTATTCATTTAGCAGATGCTTTTATCCAAAGTGACTTACAAAGGAGAAAGATACAAGCATAGGTCCATAGGTTTATTTATTAATTAATTAATTAATTTATTTATTTATTTATTTAAGTAAGACTTAATCTTAAACTCATTTATAAAAAAAATAATAATAATAATCTACAGTCTTGAATTCTACACACTTTTAATACAGAATGTATTAATTAGAAGGTTACAGTAATGGAGTCCTAGAGTGCTACGCGTTTCCAGAATGTTCTACGATGTTAGGTACAGCGTTTTAAAGAGTTCGGAAATATTGTAAAAGTTATGCGAATAGCGTGTTCACATCATGCAGGAATTGCGGTAACGCCCCCTTTTCCACACTTCGTAGTTTTCATAGAACTTTACTTCTACTATAACAATTCAACGATGCCCAGTTTGAAGAGCGACTGAAAAGTCACACAGTGTTCATACCTGTTTGTGGGCGTGTTTAGCTACGTTGCATTAGCAGATTAGCAAAACAAGCTAACTGTAGTAGCTACGTACAATCACCAGAGGCACTAGCGATCTCTGCTACGTCCTTCTTCCAATCTTTAGTTTTCTTTCTAATGTCTCTATACACGTGTTTATCGAGAGGTTGTACTGTATATGGCAGGATAAGATGAAACCACGGTTGTTTTTTTTTCCAATTTTGAGCTCGAAACTGTAAATGCAAACTGATTGTTGCGAAAGAATGTTGTGAGCAGGGAACCGATGAAACGTCGGATCATATTCGAACCAGCCATTTGGATTTGTCACTTTACTGCGTCAAGCCTAAATCCCAGTAATAATTTCTATTCTTTATTGAGCATAGAATCCTTCACTGCTCAGAAATTAGGTAATATTAATATATATAAATTCTATTGCGAGCGAAGAGGATAAAATTCTGTGTGTCTATAACACTTACTGGAAGTCGCTTTACTCTGCATCTTTGTACTTCCTGTCCATGATGAGATGATGAGTTTTGATACTGCTCAGAGTTGGGAATATCTTCCGCGTCACGAATTACAAAAACAAGAGCAAAAACGCATACATTAATGCTCGAGCTAATCTTCAAGTTACACTACACTGCGTAACTGTGACGATATTATTACTTTTAATATTAAAAATTGTATATATATTACCGTAATTCCGTCAAGATGTGAGCACACAGTCTTCTCAATTTTACAAAATGTATGTGAGAAATCTAACGAGCAAGAAAGACGAGCAAGAAAGCAATGCTACAACTCCGCGATTCATGCTAATTTCTACAGTTTACCCCCGTTTCAGACTTTCGTGACTTTTTACATTGGTTTCTTTGACGATGCGTGAGATCGTGTTGAGTTTTGCAGCTACATCTTGTCGAAACTATTACCAAATTCTTCCCCAGTACAGTCTTATCATGATCTGAAACCGCCACATTTCCCAAAATCAAGAGATGCGCCATAATACCAGCCCGGATTACTTGCTCAGAAGAATGCGCCGTGATCGTTATTAAGCTAGTTTGATGATATCCATCTTTAGATTTCCTCTTACTTGAAACCATCCACATGTACCATGCATTACTGAATTTATATCCGAAAACCCATCTCGGCTGAAACTGCTGTATGTTTTATTCACCTTCCCGTGGAGTCACGAGAGGCTGAGAGAAGTCGCTTGGTTCTCGAAATGTGAAAAGACATTTAAAAAGAAAAAAAAGAAGATATTATTTACAAAGCGGTAGTCGTTTAGCTAAGAATATTTTCATTTATTATACTGTATAGGCTATCATATCAATACGATGGAGGAATATAATACCAAATATTCATGATTTGTACAGAAATATATATAGATATATATAGATATATAAATATATAAATGACGCTTCATTGAAGCAGAACTATTTTCTGCTCTTCCTCATGGTTTTGTTTCTTTAAACTTTTGTTGCCTGGGTTGTTTTGATACACTGTTATGATGGCATGCAAGGTAACTGATATTACTGAATGTCTGATTTATTATGAGCTTCATTGCTTTTTGTAACCGCATTGTTGAATGTCATATAAGTTCATTCATTTGTTGACATTTTATTGCACTAATGGATTTTAATCAATTAATTCAACTGCTTTCATTTTATGTTTAAAACTATGGTTTGGAGACCTTCAAGGTCAGTTTTGAATCTTTGGGTTATCTTTTCAATGAGATGTTTATTTATTGTTCATCAAATGTAAATATTTCTGCCATTAAATTTTTTGGAAGAAACCACTTGTATAATCTTTTTGAGTACATTTAATTCCGCCTGCTTCTACTAATTTAGTTCACTTAGTACTGAGTATCGAATCCAAAAAGAGTCGATTCTAAGGATTTCTCGCGCTGTATACAAAGAGTCGACTCTGAAGCTTTGGAGTCGATTCCACACTCTGATATGTTCAGACTATGAATTATGGAAAATTATCAAATCTTTATTTTATATTTTACAGGATCTCAGGGTTGATTTTTTTTCGTTTGTTTAATGTTTATTTGGTATAAATTAAAATGTTTTAACTAAAGGATTGACTTTTAGAATCGGCTCTTAAAATGAGGAATCGGAGTCGACTCAAAAAACTGTACCGATTCGTCCAGCTTCGAATTGTATTGGTCGTCAGCGCTTTACTGACACCCGTATCAGCCAATCGACAGCCAGAGAAGGGTTCCGCTGTCGACAGTCACGTGACCTAATTGCTGTCATATGAGCCCTAGTTATTTGGGTCGGAGAAGAGGAGACGCCGCCTCTGGATGGAGTTCGTAACTTCCTCCAAAACATACGTAAGATAAACAATTTCATTTTTTAAATTCCATTTAACATCGTAATACGTTCTAAATTACAGTTTAGACTCTTGTTATGAGCTTTATTGAGGACGTAGGGAGCTTAAATTAGCTTTGTATCGCGTAGCCTGCTAGCTAGCTGAACTAAGATACGAAGGCTGTATCTTAAATGACTCACTACACCCTTAGTTTGTGCACTAGATAGGGTATAACAAATTGGATGATGTATTTAAAATACTTACGTGTTCAAACTTAAATTTGTGTAGATTTGTGTACAGTTGGCATTCTGAATTATTAAATTTAAATATATATATTTTGAGGGCTGAATCCTAAATAGCCCCCTACTCCCTATATAAGTGCACTAGTTATATTTTCGGGACGTTACCATAGTATAAAGCGTTCCCTATGACTAAATACTTTTAATTGTTTAGTTTTTATATTATGTGAGTTATTATAGTGGTTTATATGGAAATGTGTTTGTTTTCTAATCTAAAGAGTGAAGTTTCATACTTCTCCGTTTATAGTTCCATGTAATGTGGAATAGGTTAGTTCCTGTTTTCACTTGCTTTCTAGCAGCTGGAAAGGGTTTGTGAGTGAGGTGGTGTGTGAAACCACGATGCTGCGGGACCGGCGCTGTTCTTGAGGAACGACGAGCTTGCGATTTGAATGATTTTTATTTGTACGTCTCGATGCTGATTGATTGGTCTCTGATTGATTGTACTTCCTACAGCTGTCTGATTCATGAGCTGAGGGACCGGCGTCCGTCACACCACGTAAAGGAAGTCCTCGGAGCTGAGAGAAAATGGCCGCCGCGGTGAACGGAGAGAAGCTTCTGACTACAAGCAGCATCTTCGAACTGGACTACAGCTCCACATCTGTACAGCTGCAGCTCTTCGTCCTCGGCTTCGGGTTCTACAGCCTCGTCTTCCTCCTGTCTTACTTCCTGTCTGCCGTGCTGTCCCAGACCTACCGCTCTCTGTCCGCTAAAGAGAAGGTGTGGGCTGTTAAGAGTGTCCTTTCTGTAGAACTAAAAGTCTAGGAGGTGGAACTTGATCCTGACAGGCATCCGGCTTGAGACGCACTCTGCCTGCTTATGGTTAGACTCCGCCCAAGTGGGAGGAGTTGGATCAGGTCCGATTTCACCCCCTGGACTTTTGGTTCTGCGTTGGGGGGGTACTTGGTGATTTTCAGTTTGAGATAACTGCGTACTCATTTCTCTCTCTCTCTCTCTTTAACGCGATGTGATGCGCCTCTGTGTGCAGGTGTTCTGGTGTTTGGCAGCGACGCGGGCGATCTTCGGCTTGCAGGGCTCGTGGGCGGGGTTACGGGCGCTGATGGAGGACGGACCCGTGTTCAGCGATAAGGTGCTCGGTCAGACGGGCTGGTCGTGGTTCACTGTGCTGACTGCGTGTGGGTTCTTCGCGTTCGAGAACGTCGCTCTGCACGGCTCCAATCTGGTGTTCCGCTCCTTCGACGCTCCGCTCGCCACCCATCATGCCTTCGCCCTGGCCGGCTTCAGCGGGACCGCACTTTACACGGACATGGGCCACTTCCTGCCTGTCATCACGCTGCTGCTGGAGATGAGCACGCCCTTCACCTGCATCTCCTGGATGCTGCTCAAGGTGGGAGGCACCAGGCTGAAACGAAAGATGCTATTGGTTAAAAAACACACAGTGCAGCCATGAAGTCCCATAATGCGCTGCACTGTTTAAAGACATGTTACCTGTACACTTTGTGACCCTACGAGACGTCCACGTTAGACTTATGTTTTATCTGGCCTACATA
>JAFFST010052334.1:25022-29500 GCA_022414735.1 Noturus placidus
TACTCAGTTCCTTGCATAAATATTCATCTCCTCACACTTTTCCTCTTTTTGTAGTGAGCTGAAATGAACATTAGTATTGTGTGTCATGAATCTACACAGTATCGCCTTTAACATTCAATTCGGGGTGGTGGGTAGCAGAGAAGCATGACGGCGGTAGCGTCGTGTTGAGCTGCTTGTCCGCGTACGGTAGTTGTTTCTCTGATTAATGCCCTTTTTACCCGCTTATTGTTGTTTATTCATTCCACCAATGATCTGACTGCTGATGATTTCTCATTCACTTTATTCACTGACTGAATAGAGAAAATTAGTCCAATAAGAAGCCAAGGGTACCTGAAGCTTTGCAGGGTTGAGCCTGGCCAGAACCTGGATGGAAGACGACCTGGGGAAAACTAAGGATGCTGCTGGAAGTGGTATTAGTGAGGCCAGAAGGGGGCGCTCACCCTGTTGCTCCTAATGCCCCAGTATAGTAATGTGGACACTATACTGTAAAAACAGCACCTTAAAGATATCCCAGGGCACTTCTCTTAAAAGAGTAGAGGTATAACCCCTAATCCCTTCCCCTAATAATCTCCATCTCTGAATTGGCTACATCACTCTCTCCTCTCCACCAGTAGTGGTGTGATAGGAGTTCTGGCGCACTATGGCTGCCGTCGCATCATCCAGGTACACACTAGTGGTGGTTGAGATCTCCTCACCAACACAAGCCCCCCCCCCACCCCGCACTTACTATGTAAAGCGCTATAAATAACTTAACAATCAGCGTTTCATCAAAATGGAGGAGAATGGAAGTTCCCATCAAACTTTTGATCAGGCTTTAACCTTCAGGGGAAGACTCCTCTGCTTGACGTGTAATCTTTCACAAACAAAGTATTTCCAAATGCAGGAAGGTATTTTAATCCATCACACCGGACTCGTGGACCGATCAAACCTTCCTCCCGTGTTATTTATGCACTTTAATAATCTTTCACGTTCTGATTTACAGACTGGATTTCAGTCGCCTTTATAAAGCGCTCCGGTGTGAGGGATGCTTTATTCAGTAGTGCTGACGTGTAGGCCGTGTGATTCATGCAGACATCACACACACACACACACACACACACTGTTCGTCATTACTCTGGTTTATGTCGTGCTGATTGACTCCAGGATGTGTTAGGTTAGGGAAGACGTTTTGTTGCTCTAAATTGTGATCTTTCTGCATAATTGAACCCTCTGACTAAGTTGATACTCAGTACCCATAACGAGGCATGTTTACAATGTTCCAATTCATGTAGCGACGCCCACAAAACTCCATAAAAGGCAACGTGCATAGACGGCTGGGAGCACGAAATGAACGATTAAAGGCTGAAAGGCAGAAGTGGGGGTTCCAGGTTCCCCGTGACCCTGAAAAGGAGTAAGCGGTTGAAGATGGATGGATGGATGGATGTATAATTTAATAATAAGCGAGCGTGGATTCCATATTACGGCTGCGTTTTATATAATGTTTAGTGCGCAAATTAATGCGTTATGTCATACTCTGGGAAAAGCACATACAAAGGAAGTATGTTTGGATTTCAGCCATGTTTTACATTTACACATGGACTTCTCGTGCACCAAGTAGGGTTCATTGACGTATGAGTGGATCTGTGCTCGAGCTCTCAATGTAAAAACAATATTCTTTCATTTATTAAAAATGGAAATGCTGTTTGAATGCTTTTTGTCCACTAGAGGGCAGCAGAGGACTTGAATGCTATGCTGTGTGTTTGTTCATATAAATAAATATAATATAATATAAATAAATAAAAAAAATCTCCATTCAGTTCTGTGGTGCATTAAAGGACAAATCGTGCTAAAATAATATTTTTTATTTCTATAAACAGATATATTTATTTAAATTGATTTTTTTTAATATTGTTGTTGTTGTTGACATTTTTATTGCTGTAAAGAAGTGTTACAGGGCTGTATCCCAAATATCTCTCTCTCTCTCTCTCTCTGTCTCTCTCTCTGTCTGTCTCTCTCTCTCTCTCTCTCTCTCTATCTCTCTCTCTCTCTCTCACTGTCTGTCTCTGTCTCTCTCTAACACAGTACACTCTGGAGGGTGTGGAGAACAGAATCAAACCCCCCAGAGAGAGCCTTTATATGGATCTGAGTCTCCAACTCCGCATTGCATCATAAACACAGCACTTCAGAAGGGTTAGAAGAGTTTATTTCATGTATATAGTGCGCTTAAGCACACACGGGCTTAAGCACACACGTCAGGGGTTTCCTCCGGGTTCTCTGGTTTCCTCCCCCAGTCCAAACACATGCATGGTAGTCTGATTAGCGTGTCTAAGTAAGTGTCCGTAGTGTATGAATGTGTGTATCCCACCTTGTGCCCCATGCTCCCTAGGATAGACTCTGACGGATAAGCGGAATAGAAGATGGATGGATGGACATTTGATGTATTTCCTTGCTTTATTGCTGCTTTTTCTAACTTAAATGGTGCACTTATATAACGCTTTTATCCAAAGCACTTTACACTGTGTCTCATTCACCCATTCACACACACACACTCACACACCAATGATGCAAGGCGCTAACTTGCCATCGGGAGCAACTTGGGGTTCAGTGTCTTACCCAAGGACACTTCGGCATGGGATCACCCGCCAACCCTACGATTAGTGGATTAGTGGACGACTCGCTCTACCAACTGAGCCACAGTCACAACTTGTTTTGTTTTATTTTATTTTTACATTGTTCTTCCCTTATTTCCCATTGTTGTTTTGCTATAAAAACACCTTTAACTGGATTTAAATGTACACGAGGTGTTCTATAAATGAACGTAACATTTTTTTAAATGATCTTGTTGTTGTTGATGTTGATGTGGATTTTCTCTAACTATCTATACATTTATATATTTAAGGCAACATTTCTCAACATTTATTTTCTACACAGTTCTTATTTGGACTTGGTGTGTAAGGGGCAGCGGCCATTAGGCCATGCCCTAGATAGTGCGCCTACATAGGGAGCGATACTTGGCGTTCAGACCTCATGTCTCCAGATTTAAACTGAAGGTTTAGTACAGTACAACGCTTTCTACTGGACATAGAATGCACTACTTAAGGTGCAGCCTTTATTTCATGCCCTATGTAGGGCACATGTATAGGGAATAGGCCTAGGGATCTGATAAGTGCACTATAATGAGTGTTTATTTCACAGGAAGAGAGAGCCACAGTAGGCCACATCCGATATACACATACATACAGGAGTGCACTTGAATAAAAGGGCGTGAGATAGATCTTTTCCCTTTATGTGAGGTTCAGGTTTGTCTCAAAGTTGTAAATAAAGTGCACTATGTAGCCACTGTAACCCACTAGACGATCTAGGGCACTAATAAGGGTGCAGGAAGGTTGCACTGGGATTGAGTTCCGTTTTGGGTGCGCCACCTCACAAGGTCACGTGATAGTCGCTGGATAGTCCGCCCGGAGGCGCCGGAGGAATGTGATGGAGGTGCACTCTGACCAATCGCAAGCCGCGTGCTCTGACGGCTCCGCCAATAGGCGTGCGGCACTGGGGCGGGACCTGGGTGTAGGAGAAGGGGGGAGGAAGAGCTGCGGAAAAGAGGCAGTGGGGATTTTTCTGGGGAAATGGGGAAAAGTGGGAATTCCTCCAGCTGATCAACCCTCAGTGAGCGTGGCTCAGCTTCTCAGGAACCTTCTGAGCACTTTATTCACCTGAAAGCTCTCGTGGTGGATCATGGTGAGTCACTGCATGTTTTCCTCACATTCCTTTAAAGAAAACTTCCCAAAGCTGCTGGAGGACTTGGGATTTGGGATTTGGAGTCCTGGGGCTTTTCTCCTGAGTCCCCGAGCAAGAGGAACAGTCTCAGTGTTCTGGTTTAGGAATTCTGCATGAAGGCTTAGAAATAAACAATAAATAAACAACAGGGTTTGTTCTGATGGAATATTCTGAAAAGTGGACATTTATCCCGGGATGAATATTTGGGAATTGTCTCACCCAGTTGTAATGATCCCACAGTGGTGTAGTTGTATTTTTGGCCATTTAAAGTAACATGCAGGGATTTACATGGTTATAAATAAATAAATAAAAGAATCAAACTATTGGTTTAACCATTTCAGCAGCATTAAATAGGATGAGTTCATCTCACAGTGGTCGTTAGGAATATAAACGATCCCCTACACTTCTACAGAAATATAAACCCAGTAAGATGAAGTGAACTGAGTGACATGTTTATGTCCCCGATATCAAACCGGTGTCTCTTTCATGGCTGTGTAATTAATTCATTCATTTATTCGTTTATTATTCTGCAGATCATGTTGTATTGATTTGGTGTGCCTTTTAATAATATTAATAATAAAATAATAATAATAATATTACAAAAATGTTAGTTAAAAATGATTCCATCTATTTTACTTATTAGTGTTTTTTTTAATTAAACTTTTATTATTTATTCTAATAAATTAAAACCTATGCAGATTTTTCTTTTATATTTTATTCTCTCT
>JAFFST010052334.1:51649-70061 GCA_022414735.1 Noturus placidus
GTGTCCCACCTGTTGTTGATTCTTCACAAAAAATTACAGTTTTATATCTTTGTTTGAGGCCTGAAATGTTCAAGGGGGCCGAATACTTTCGCAAGGCACTGTAAATAAAGGTCTGACTCTGAATATTCATTAGAAGAATTTTCCAGCACAGATATGCATCACACACTTTACTCCTTCTTTCCTACACAGATTAGGACGTGATCTCTGACCTTTAACGTCTCATGCATTCGTTTCCAAAGCTGAATGTTTCTATTTTCAGTTTACTGACAGTTGCCATGGTTGCACCAGGCTGGTGTACTACAGCGCGTGTGTGTGTGTCCGTGCCCGAGTTTGTGAGAGTGAGTCTGTTTCTCTAAATGATGTGTTTTAGTCATTGAGGTATAGAGAGTATCAGGGAGAGAGACAGACACACAGAGAGAGAGAGACAGACACAGAGAGAGAGAGAGAGAGACAGACAGACAGACACACAGACAAAGAGAGAGAGACAGACACACAGAGAGAGAGAGAGACAGACAGACAAAGAGAGAGAGAGAGAGAGACAGACACAGAGAGAGAGAGAGAGAGAGAGAGAGACAGAGACTTTTTGACTTTTAAAGCAATTTATTTTACAAATAAAAACCGTGACATCACAAAAAACATTATTTTAACGACCCGTCACCAGTTAAAAAAAAAATTCCTCACCTCTCATAAAAGTCACCCTTTTGTTTACACACCATTTCTTCTCAAACATTGGAAGATCACCGTTCATGTGGTGAAACTCATACTCTAATCTAAGCCGAGACTCAACCAAGGCCTTAAATAATTGAACCATGTCGACTTCTATCCCTTCGGACCCCAATTTGTAAGACTTCCAAATGGCTAATTTTGCTTGACCAGTCAAAAAATTTGAATAGGTGCAGATTTCCTCCCTGTGGTGAGAATATCTACAACCATAAATAAACACTGTTCTCGAGAAGATTAACCCCAAACTACAAAACAGTTTTCCCAAAAGATTAATGAGCGGAGATAGTTTGCGACATTCACAAAAGACATGAAACACAGTATCGAGTTCATCACACAAAGTACACAGAGGGGAGGATGTGAACTGACATTTAAACAAAAACACTCTTGTAGGTAATGCACAGTGTAAAATCCGCCACTGTAAATCACCAGAACTTTTTGGTAAAGGGTTTTTGTACAATAACCACCATGAGGGGTCCTGATCTCCCGACGTCAAGAAATGAGTCCTCCATTTTGTCTCTTAAACTTCCAGCAAAGCAGGACTTCACACAGGAAATATATGCCTTTTGTTTGTTCATCGTGGAAAATGGAAGATTTAGCAAGCTCTTAAAAGACAGCAAAATTTCTACATTGTCTCCGTTAACAACCTGAGCCACCTGTGGAATTATGTACAATTCTCGGAACAGGATCCGAATGTCACCACTAGACATAGCCTCAGTTATATAGTCCCATAAGGATGTAGGAAAAGACGTTTCTACGTTCTTTAAAATATTCCCGACTATCCTCTCCGATCTTCCTGTAATACTATCAGTCAGATGCTGTACTGAAAAACAGCCTTTATTTGTCAAATCGAACAGGTGACCAGATTTCGTTATCCCAGCTGAAACAAATTTGGAAATATCAGTGCAAGTCATAGTGCAATTCTTACAAAAACAAGGATTGAGGCTCATCAAACCCAAAATGTTCTCTCTGCTCTGACTGAAAGTGACCCCAAACCTCAAGAACTGAACCATAAAACCCTACCTCTTTAACCAGAATCTTTTACCACCTTGCCTAAAATCAGAAACATTTGTCTATCAAAATCCATCTTGTTGTGTCCCCGTAAAATGGCCAGACCAAAGCTAATCCACGGTACAGAGTCCGACGAGTAAAGCAGTTTTTGGGCAGTTTGTATTCTCATGGATTTCACTTTAGAGACTAAGTGAACCAATCCCTGACCGCCCTCAATGACAGGGAGATACAGTATCCCCAGGGGAAGCCAATGATGACCCCCCCAAAAGAAGTCTACAAAGGCCTTTTGAAGTTGTACTAAAAGCTCTTTCGGAGGGTCCAACACTGTTAGACGATGCCACAGCATTGAGGTGGCTATATTATTTACCCCCCAGCACCCTGCCTCTGTAGGAGAGCCGGGCTTGAATCCACTTCCATCTCTGGAGCTTGCCCGTCACTTTATCCACAAGTCCATCCCAATTCTTCTTCATATGCTGTTCAGTCCCAAAAAACAGCCCCAGTTTTTTGACCCTGTCTTTATTCCAAGGGCACTGATACGGAATCGGACCAATGGCCTAAAAGCAACGTGTCAGTTTTTTCCCAATTGATCCATGTGGAAGAAGCACTCTGAAAGACGTTGAGACATGAGATTAGATGTTTAACATCATCTTCACATCTGATGATCACTGTGATGTCGTCAGCATACGCAGTGAGTGCCACCACGAGTGAGTGCAGTCGACAGATGAGATGCAGGAACTGTAAATCCCTGCAGCTTCTCTCTCAGCATCCTCAACAGTGGCCCAATGGAAATCGTGTACAAGAGGCCAGATAAACTTCACCCTTGTCTCACTCCTCTGCCTACGGGAAAAGGCCTGGTCAAAACCCCATTTATTTTCAGCATGCTATAGACATCTGTAGAAAGAAGCCTTATCCAAAAAATAAACTGTTCCCTAAAGCTTCCAAGTATTCTGAACAATTATCCATGGTCAACTTTATCAAAGGCTTTTTCCTGGTCCAAGCACACAAGACCAAGATCCAATTTATGCAGTACACTTAAGTGCACCAAGTCCCGCACAAAAAAGACATTGTCGAATATAGATCGCTCAGGCACACAGTTAGACTGATCTTCATGGATGATGGATGCTATGGACTTTTTAAGACGATTTGTCAGGGTTTTTGAAAATATATTATAGTCAGTACCTAAAAGGGAAACCGGTCGCCAATTCTTCAATAGGCCAACATCACCCTTCTTGGATAAAAGAGCTCTCCTACAGCTAAGGGGTAAAATCTTCAATTCAAGGCTCTCAAGAAGTACCGCATACAAATCCTGGCCAATGAGGGACAAGAAGGCTTTATAAAACTCCGAAGTCAAACCATCCAATCCCGGTGATTTTCCGGAAGATAATTGCTGGACAGCTTCCGTTAACTCCTGAAAAGACAGAGGTTTCTCCAGCTCAGTTCTATCTTCATCCCCAAGATGTGGCAGCCCATCTGAAAGTTGACTCATTGCACCATTGTCACAGGGTTGTGCAGTATATAAATCCTCATAAAAGGACAAAGTCTGTGAAAAAATTTCTTTTTTGTCCGCTGTTTCTTTCCCATTCGACAATTTTAGATGTATGTGCTTTTTTTCTCCTACGTTCTTGTCCAATGCAAAAAAGAAAGTTGTTGAATCCATGCTTTTTAACTGAAGATATCTTCCCCGTATGGATGTCCCATGACTCCTCTCCTCATACAAATTTTTCAAGATCATGTTGTACTCTCCAAGCATTTTTATAGTTTCCGTCTCTTCGCAGTCACTGATGGAACTGCTCAGCTCCACAATCTGCTGTTCTAAAAACTTGATCTTTTCTTTTAGTTTGGTCATTTGACTCCTTGTGTATTGTTGGCACAACAGCTGAATCTGTAGTTTTCCAATATCCCACCACTGGCTTAAAGTTCTATACTGTGATCTTCTCTCTCTCCACTCCCCTAAAGCAGAGTAACAGACTGTACAAAGACTTTGTCTTGCAATAATCTATTATTAAAACTCCAAATCTTATAGCATGAGTTATTCTGCACTATAGTCATAGTTACTGCAATATAGTGATGATCCGAAAAGGGTGTCGGCGAAATATCACTCTTGGAAAACCTTCCCCTGTTGATCTGAACATAAAATCTATCGAGTCGTGCAACAGAAACTGTATTAGAATTCATTTTCACCCACGTATATTGTTTCCATGATCCATGATCGACAGCGAGAGACAGCGAGAGAGAGACAGCGAGAGAGAGACAGCGAGAGAGAGACAGCGAGAGTGAGTGAGGGAAACAGAGAGAGAGAGTGAGAGAGTGAGCGAGAGTGAGTGAGAGAGAGAGAGAGTGAGCGAGAGTGAGTGAGAGAGAGAGTGAGTGAGACAGAGTGAGAGAGTGAGACAGAGTGAGAGAGAGAGAGATGATTTTTTTATTATTTGTTTTCTGCAGCAGTGACTGTAAAGATGAAGCATACTGTTCATTCAGCGATACACTGAACACCTACAGTTTACACACACATGCACACACATGCACTCACAGGCGCGCACACACACATGCACTCACAGGCGCATACACACACATGCACTCTCAGGCACACACACACACACAGAATGTTGTGTCAGCTTCATTCTTCTTTAGGGTAGTCATTCTCTCTCTGTCTCTCTCTCACTCTCTCTCTGTCTCTCTCTCTCACTCTCTCTCTCTCTGTCTCTCTCTCACTCTCTCTCTCTCTTTGTCTCTCCCTCTCTCACTCTCTCTCTCTCTCTCTGCTCTCTCTCTCTCTTTCTCTCTCTTTCTCTCTCTGCTGTTTTATTTAATATTCTAAAGTCAGGAAAAAAGATGGGGTGAAGATGGCATGTGTAGCGTTCCTAATGATTATTAATGATTATTTTGCAGTACCGGTCTTGATGTTGGGATTTAAAAAGAGTCTAAATGATTTAGAAGGGGAAATGTATTCACTTTACATTCATATTCGTTGCGTAAATGCGATATATATTTTTTCGCCTGCCTGTTAAACAGATACTAATGGACTGTCCTGCTCTTAACAATATCAGACAGCGGTTTTACATGGAAAACATGTCTCTTCCAAAATGTCTCACCCGGAATAATCCTGAGGGTCTTATCGAACATTAACGTGGAGGAGCTCGTATAGCTGCTGTTGTTGACGCTGCTGAAATGTTGTGAGATTGTATTACTGTAACGCTGTAAGGATGCCTGGAATGCCTCGCTTTACCTACCTTGACCTTGCCATGAAAGTAGCCACTGATGCTGGCATGGCATTAAAACGAGCAATAAATAAATAAATATCTTTCCTAACATCTTCCTCTTGACCTCTGACCTCTCTAGCAGTCTATCGGGTGGTGCTGCCAGTGTTCAGTCTCGCTGGTTTATGGTGGTGTGTATTAGTGGATCCTGTGTGATCCTGCGCTTGCTGCACCGTGCCCTGAAATTACCGAAAGACCAGCAGGAGGGAAACTTGAGGTCAAAGGTCATGTGAAGCTTCAGACACACCACATCCACCTCATGTGGAGAGTTTGGATTAGCTTTAGCTATAGTTAAGACTTATACTGTATATAGTTAAGCACTGATACTGGAGACTCCTTCTGCAGTGGAAATGTGAAATAAACGTAATGGGGACAGTGGTGGCTCAGTGGTTAAAGGTTAGGAGTCCAAACCCCAGAACTGCCAAGGTACCACTGTTGGGCACTTGAGCAAGGCCCTTAACCATCAACTGCTCAGTTTTGTAAATGTAAGTCGCTCTGGTCGTAAATGTAAATGACTTTAGCTTGGCTGAAAACTCTAGTGTTTAGACTCGACACCTTCTGACCAATCAAAATCCAGGATTCGACAGCACCGTGGTGTAACTCATATGAATAATAGAAGGACTTCTGTCCGTCGATGTCCTGATAATATCGTAAAGCCCTTGTCATATCAAAATCTACAAATCTCTCTCAGTGCGCGTTCGGTCCGGCTGTAGTTTGGGAATCCCCTTTAGCAGAAGGACTCTGGGGAAACCCGCCCTTGTTCCTGGTACATATCCATTTCCTGTTAGGACAATTCTGTTTCCTCTCTTCACATGCCTCTGTTTTGTTAGCGTTTCCCTCGTTTAAATTCCATAAAAACAACCATATAAACGATCGTTTACTGCATGCGGTGTACTCCATCCAGTACACGTCTCATTTCCTGAGTAATTCCAGTCACACGTTGAATTCTGGATTCTGATTGGTCAGAACGTGTTGATTCGTTTTCTCTAACAGCAAGCTCTGTCGTTCTGATACGTTATCCATTGTTGATTATTTTCCAATAACGGAAACACTGTACGCGGTGTTTTATTCCTTACTTAGCTTGTGACCTGTTTTTGAATGTTTGTTTGAGATGTTAGCATCAAAACTCCTCCACAGTTCTAGTGAACGACGCTACTTTGCTGCAGCTTTACATTTGGTTAGATTAGCCTGGAGTTGTTTTGTTCAAGTTTAGCTATATTAGCTATTAGTTGTTTAGATTTAGCTAGAAATATATCTGTTCTGGTTTAGCTAGATTGGCTAGGAATTGTTTAGCTTTAGCTAGATTAATCTGGAGTTGTTTAGATTTGACTAGATTAGCTAGGAGTTGTTTAGCTTTAGTTAGATTGGCTAGGAGTTTTTTTTTTTTTTTAGCTTTAGCTAGATTGGCTAGGAGTTCATCTGTTCCGGTTTAGCTAGATTAGCTAGGAGTTGTTTAACTTTAGCTAGATTGGCTAGGAGTTGATCTGTTCCGTCTTAGCTAGATTAGCTAGGAGTTGTTTAGCTTTAGCTAGATTGGCTAGTTGTTGTTTAGCTTTAGCTAGATTGGCTAGGTGTTGTTTAGCTTTAGCTAGATTGGCTAGGAGTTGAACTGTTTCGGTTTAGCTAGGAGTTGTTTAGATTTAGCTAGATTGGCTAGGAGTTTTTTTTTTTTTTTAGATTTAGCTAGATTGGCTAGGAGTTTATCTGTTCCGGTTTAGCTAGATTAGCTAGGAGTTGTTTAGGTTTAGCTAGATTAGCTAGGAGTTGTTTAGGTTTAGCTAGATTAGCTAGGAGTCGATCTGTTTTGGTTTAGCTAGGAGTTGTTTAGATTTAGCTAGATTGGCTAGGAGTTTTTTTTTTTTTTTAGATTTAGCTAGATTGGCTAGGAGGTTTTTTTTAGCTTTAGCTAGATTGGCAAGGAGTTTTTTTCTAACTTTAGCTAGATTGGCTAGGAGTTGATCTGTTCCGGTTTAGCTAGATTAGCTAGGAGTTGATCTGTTCCGGTTTAGCTAGATTAGCTAGGAGTTGTTTAGATTTAGCTAGATTGGCTAGGAGTTTTTTTTAGCTTTAGCTAGATTGGCTAGGAGTTTTTTTTTTTATTTTTTTTTTTTTAGCTTTAGCTAGATTAGCTAGGAGTTTTTTCTAACTTTAGCTAGATTGGCTAGGAGTTGATCTGTTCCGGTTTAGCTAGATTAGCTAGGAGTTGTTTAGGTTTAGCTAGATTAGCTAGGAGTCGATCTGTTTTGGTTTAGCTAGGAGTTGTTTAGATTTAGCTAGATTGGCTAGGAGTTTTTTTTTTTTTTTAGATTTAGCTAGATTGGCTAGGAGGTTTTTTTTAGCTTTAGCTAGATTGGCAAGGAGTTTTTTTCTAACTTTAGCTAGATTGGCTAGGAGTTGATCTGTTCCGGTTTAGCTAGATTAGCTAGGAGTTGTTTAGGTTTAGCTAGATTAGCTAGGAGTCGATCTGTTTTGGTTTAGCTAGGAGTTGTTTAGATTTAGCTAGATTGGCTAGGAGTTTTTTTTTTTTTTTAGCTTTAGCTAGATTGGCTAGGAGTTTTTTTTTTTTTTATTTTTTTATTTTTTTTAGCTTTAGCTAGATTAGCTAGGAGTTTTTTCTAACTTTAGCTAGATTGGCTAGGAGTTGATCTGTTCCGGTTTAGCTAGATTAGCTAGGAGTTGATCTGTTCCGGTTTAGCTAGATTAGCTAGGAGTTGTTTAGATTTAGCTAGATTGGCTAGGAGTTTTTTTTAGCTTTAGCTAGATTGGCTAGGAGTTTTTTTTTTTATTTTTTTTTTTTTAGCTTTAGCTAGATTAGCTAGGAGTTTTTTCTAACTTTAGCTAGATTGGCTAGGAGTTGATCTGTTCCGCTTTAGCTAGATTAGCTAGGAGTTGTTTAGATTTAGCTAGATTATGGTTTCTGTAGAAATAAATATTTATTAACATGATGATTTTATTTTGCATTATTCCTATTTGTTTATGAAATTAATTTTAATTCAGAAAAAAATGTTTTATATAATTCTGAAAAAAGTCAAAGCTGTCTGCAGAGATTTTACACAGCCCACCCACCCACTACTCATTAATATTCATAAAGTCACCCCTCAACAATCATTAATATTCATTAGCTTGTAAATAACAGCAAATAACCATAAGGTTATGTGGTAGGATTCTATACATCATGCCTATTTTGTACCTAGAGGTGCGAAAATGTACAGTTCAGCGGTAGAATTTTATGATTTTTGACTCCTTGCTACAGGGATAAGGGAAATACCCATTTTTAAACCTTTATAAGCTAAAGCACGGGTCAGAACAAACCTTCACCTGGTGGAAAAATGTATCAATTCACTGAAGGGGAAAGGACACTGGATGTGAAAGACGCTTTTGCTTCTGGTAGCATTTACTTATGACCTGTGAATTCATAAGCCACGGTTCGGTGAGCCAATAGCAAACAAGTGGGAGGGACTGTGGTCTTTTTTGATTTTGTGTTTGTTTATCACTCATGCTAATTGGGAAGGTGGTATCTCAAGATCTTATTTAAGGTAGTGTACCACTGGTTATGTCATACAGCAGAATGGTTTGTCATTTGTGCCTCACTGTCCTTGTTCCTGTCTTCAGTGCTAGATGAAGATGAAGGTGAAAGTTTTGAATTTGATGATGAAGCCCCCGAGGCCGAGCGCCCTCCCTCGTTCCCTCCTGCGCTGGACTTGGACTCTTCAGGCTTCCAGGTTTTAGAGAATGCCGAGGCCGATCTCCCGCCAGCACCACCGCCACAGACCTGTTCTTTTGCTCCACATGGTCACTTCCCTCCACCTCCTGAAGAAGGACATGGCACAGATAAAGAGCTCCCACCGCCTCCAGAGGGCGCCGATACACAAGGTATGATTATGGATGTCCTACTGCTACTGCTGTACAGTGGGTGTGAATTGTACACGATTTATCCATTTTTTTTTTTTCCCCCGAACGATAGGGTATCCCGGGTCCCGACCCAAAGCCAACCCGTACTCAGTGATCGACATTTCCCCCGACAGCCCACCTACATTGTTTTCCCCAGCCAATGGGAATGAAGGTGATGCCCAGGACATACCCAGCAGCCCCATTGTGCCCTCTGGATACTTGGTGCCCGTGCCTTGCGGCTATGCCACGCCCTCCAACGTCCCAATCATCACCCCAGCCTACACCACGCCTGTCATCATCAGACACTTCTCAGTGGACGAAGAAGGTAAAGAGAAACAGATTTTTTCATTATGATCACGTTTAATTTGGCACATGGATGAAATCATTTTGGATGAAATGAGGAAATGATGGTGCACTCTGGGAGGTGCCCTCGCTCCGCCCATGGATACCATCATCGCATTACAGTTTGGGTTTTCTTCTGCCAACTTTTTTGCCAACAAATTTCAACATTCAGATGGAAACTTGCTTCTCCCTCTCTCCTCTACCTGGCTCTTTGTTTTGCCATGAGTCTTTATTTAGCAGAACATTGCCTGTGATCAGGGTTTCCTGTTTGCTCTGAAAGTCTTGCTGCATCTCTGTTCCTCACACGCTTATTCTACATTCAGCGTTTAGGCCAGCTTTTTATATGTATTCATATACGCAGCTCACTTTTTATGTGACACACATGAAGGTAAACACTCTAAAGTCTATTTATTCCCTGATCGTTTCTGATTTCGTTTTTCCACTTCAGAATAATTGTTTAATTTTTCTTTTATCATGTTTTACAAATGAACAGGAAACGTAGAGCAAGAATTGCTTTGCAGTTCTGCATAAAATATGGAATAATATAAAATAATGATAAAATGAAGAATTTGTCCTCATGATGCTTGCCAAATTGGATGGATCTGATCATAATAGCACAAACGTGGTGTAAACATATGGAGTACAGAGGCAGTATGCTCTGAAATAGAACTGACAATATTTTATAGCTTTGAGGAGTAAGAATGGGACAGACTGCCACAGAGGCCATGCCTCCTTCACTGAGACTAACAAATCAAACACAGGCCACACCGCCTTAATTGTGAGACTGATGGGAACAGAGACCACACCTACTTAACTGAGACTGACAATTACTGAGGCCACACCTCCTTCACTGAGACTAACAAATCAAATACAGAGGCCATGCCTCCTTAACTAAGACTGACAATTACTGAGGCCACACGTCCTTCACTGAGACTAACAAATCAAATGTAGAGGCCATGCCTCCTTAACTGCGACTAACAAATCAAAGACAATGACCACACCTCCTTCACTGAAACTGACAGACACCTACTGACACATAGTGGCCACACCCATTTCATAGTCCAGAGCCATGGAAGCATCACGTTTCCGATATCTAACCATGTTACAGAAACACTCAGATCTCCTAAAAGATGAAAAGTTTCTCCACTGTATCTTAATGTGAGCATGTTGCTGCCCCCTGTTGGTGGAAATGTCTTACAATTGTTGGTCAAATGTTGAGCAACATTGTTGTTCCCTTTCAGTGGAAAGAGAAGTTTTATTTTTTGGCTTCCTTGTCTTTTGAATAATAATAATAATAATAATAATAATAATGCGTACGGGGTTCGAGTCCCACCAGGGCCATGTGTGTGCGGAGTTTGCATGTTCTCCCCGTGTGTCGGGGGTTTCCTCCGGGTACTCCGGTTTCCTCCCCCAGTCCAAACACATGCATGTTAGGCTGATTGGCATGTCTAAAGTGTCCGTAGTGTATGAATGGGTGTGTGAGTGTGTATGTGATTGTACCCTGTGATGGACTGGCACCCTGTCCAGGGTGTACCCCGCCTTGTGCCCGATGCCTCCTGGGATAGGCTCCAGGTTCCCCGTGACCCTGAAAAGGAGTAAGCGGTTGAAGATGGATGGATGGATAATGCGTACTGTACATTCATATCAGCCCTCGTTTGTATTTTTAAAAAAATTATGAATTTTTCCAGTCATATTTATATCAGTGATTGTAGTGACTGTCCACACACTTAGTGTCAGCACGTCCGCCTCACACCTCCAGTGTCGGGGGCTCGATTCCCACCGGGGCCATGTGTGTGCGGAGTTTGCATGTTCTCCCCGTGTGTCGGGGGTTTCCTCCGGGTACTCCGGTTTCCTCCCCCAGTCCAAACACATGCATGTTAGGCTGATTGGCATGTCTAAAGTGTCCGTAGTGTATGAATGGGTGTGTGAGTGTGTATGTGATTGTACCCTGTGATGGACTGGCACCCTGTCCAGGGTGTACCCCGCCTTGTGCTCAATGCCTCCTGGGATAGACTCCAGGTTCCCCATGACCCTGATAGAATAGAATATAGATCCTTAGAACTCTATAAGAGGAGTCCAGGCTTAACAGGACAGTCATTGTATATCGTGGTGTGAACACGACAAAATAAAACTTATGTCTATATCATACAACTAATATTGTTTTTTTTTTTCCTTTTTAATTTTTTTTTTCTCCGCAGTAAGCATTGTGGGGGCGGGGCATACTCTGACTGAAAGGTGAGTGTGTTAACTGAATTGTTTGTTCGTTGTATTAGAAATAGTTTTGTAGCTGTTTTTATTTAAATGTAGTTAAACGTAGCATTTCATCATGAGACGTTTTATGATTTTCCCATAATTTTTTGTGATTTTTTTTTTAATAAGTTACCATTTCTATAGTAACAGATTGTTCGCAGGGACTTGTACGGTCCCTCAGCCCAGAGTTTATTCGTATGTTGTAGCGTGTGATCAGTAATAATCTAAACCGATGTTTACACGTCTCACCTACAGTGTCTTCACCGTAGAACATCCGGCAATAAGGGAGGAAGACGCGCTGGCGAAGTGGGCTTCGGACCCTGCTAACACGGCCTGGATGGAATGTAAGGCCTCGTTTTTGGGGAAGATACAAATGCGAAAATTGTATGAACTGATCGGCCCATGAGGCCTTTCGCATGTGCATTTCTTTAACGAGAATCTCTCCTCGTTATGAGGCTGAATTGCGCAAGCTTGTCCTGACTGATGAAATGTAAACAGTTCTTCTGAAGTAGATTCCCAGACCCAGAAGGTTTCCTTCCTCTTCTGCAGAGGAAGTTGTCCTTCGACAGGACTTTCCTTCAAAGCAGCAGCATCCGCTCGAGTCTGACTGCTGCATGAGATTACACACACACACACACACACACACACACACACACACACACACACAGGTTGTCCCTGTCCTACCCAGTAAAGATATGAGGACTTAGGACATGCGTGTGTGTGTGTGTGTGTTTGCGTCTGCATTTCAGATCCAGATGAAGTTATATACGACGACGTTCCGAGAGAGAATTCGGGATCCACTACAGGTCAGTGTGTCTGTCTTCCTGCTCCCTCTCTGTCCGTCCGTCTGTCTTCCTCTTACTTCTGCATTTCACTCCGCTCGCCGTTTTCTGCCACTGTGGCGTCTTTACGCGTTTCACCTCCAACTGAATCTATTCTAACAAAGTCTGTTCATTCCATTAGTGACCAACTTTGATCTTAAAGCTAACACTAACAGAAAAGGTGTGAATAATTTACCCTGACGCGCTGGGACGATATGTATATATAACAAAAAGGACTAAACTTTAACTGATCAATTTGACTGATCCACTACTAATCCCAAGCGACGTGTGCAAAACTGTTAACTAATAAAGCTACTAAACAAACTGGAAAAGCTAAACTGTTCAACTCGGTGCTGAGCTCAAACTACTGAACTGCAGCTTCAATTTAGAAAGTACTAAACTGCCCAATTGAAACTCAGCTCAAGCTACTGAGCTTGATTTATCTACTACTGCAGTGGCCTGTATATATGAGCAGAGAAGGCAGTGAAAAATTGTCTCTATTGTTTAAACTTTTGATCTTTTGTTAAAAAAATTCACAAAAATACTCTGCTCTCATGGATACCAAACAATCACAAACGCAATACAGGTTTTTTATATATATCTATATCTATATATATATATATATATATATATATATATATATATATATATATATTTCAAATTGTTCAGCCATGACTTCCTGTTTATAAATATGAGGTAACACACAGGACAAATTCCCCATAGGCATTCATAACATTGGGTAAGAGCGAGGAATATAGCTGTGATGTGCGGGAAAAGGTTGTTGAGCTTCACAAAATGGGGCGTGGCTATAAGAAAATAGCAGAAGCATTGAAAACGCCCATTTCCAACCATCAAGGGAATAATGAAGATGTTCCAGTCAACTGGAAATGTTCTGAATTGACCTGGAATTGGACGCGTGTCTGTATCGTCTCAACACACTGTGAAGAGGACGGGGCGAGTGGATAAAACATCTCCAAGGATCACAGCTGGAGAATTGCAGAAGATAGTTGCGTCTTGGGGTCGGAACGTCTCCAAATCTACAATCTGATGTCTCCATCACCACAAGGTGTTTAGAAGGGTTTCAAGAAAAAAGGAGCTTTTCTATGGGGTTGAAGTCAGGTGACTGTGATGACCCTGTAGAATCTTCCAGGACTACTTCTGCTACCAAGCCTTGGTGGAATTTTAGGTATGCTTGGGATCATTGTCCTGTTGGGAGGTCCAATAACGCCCAAGCTTCAGCTTCCTCACAGACGGCTTGATGTTTTCTCCTAGGATTTCCTGATAATTCAATGAATCCATCTCGCCTTCCGCACGCTGCAGGTTTCCAGTGCTAGAGGATACAAAGCAGCCGCTGAGCATTACAGAGCCTCCACCAGGCTCGACTGTGGACAGTGTGTTCCTTCTTCATTCTTGTTCCTCCAGACATAACGCTGATCCATCGCACTGAAAAGTTCCAGTTTTGTTTCATCGCGCCACAGAACAGAATCCCAAAACTTCTGTGGATTATTTAGATGATTTTGAGCGACTTTTCTTGTGCTTTTGGGTCAGTAGTGATGAATGTCTTGGAGTTCTGGCATGGAGACCTTCTGTGTTTAGTAGGCGTGTACTGTGCTCACTGAAACCTCAGTGCTGTTACACCAAGTCTCGCTGCAGGTCTTTCACAGTCACTCGAGGGTTTTTCACAACCTGCCTTCTCACAAATCTGCCCACAGACGTCGATAGCTTCCTTTTTCTGCCCCGTCCAGGTATTTCATACATTTTCTACCCCGAGCCAGTTTAGGTATTTCATGTGTTCCAGCTCAAGCACACCTGCTGCAACTAATGAAGCCTTTGATTACTTGCATCAGGTGTGCTTAAGACAACATCTGTTTTGAACTATTTGTGCTGTTGCGAGGGATTCTATTCAGGAGGTGAATAAGCTGCTTAACTCACAATACTGAACTGGCCAAGCTACTGAACTACTACATTATTTCCTAAGATCATTAATCATGTGGCTAAGTTCAGCTTAGTGTGTAAAATTTGTGATTAAATTTGCCCAGTCAGCATATCTAACTGTGGAAGTGGTGTGTGTGTGTGTGTGTCAGGCTCTCACAATGTGTAATATTCTAATAATAATATTCCAGTAAAAATTTTATATTCACTTTCATTTCCTCAGAATCAGCAGTCAGAAGTATTAGGGACATGATGGTGATGCTAATAGTGTCTCTGTGTGTGGGTGTGTGTGTGTGGGTGGGTGTGAGAGCAGACGTGGATGAGATGATCTATGATGATGTGGAGCTGGGTGAGGAGGGAGGCAGCAGCTCCGTGGAGAATGGCTGGAGCTCCAGCGAGTTCGAGAGCTACGATGAGGAGAGCGATGGAGAGGGCGGGCACGGAGAGAACGGCGTCCTCCCCAACGCCTTCATCCGCCGAAACACACCCAGCACCAAAACACACGTATGCACACACACACACACACACACACACAGTTTTATGAAACAAATTGTGTAACAGGTTTGTACATGGAAAAAATGTTACAATCCTCATGCCTGCATCAAATCTCTAATTCTTTAAGAATATAGCAACCATTTGCACGACTGCGTCCCAACAATTTCACCAAAATCCAACAATAATCTTAGAAAATTCGACGATTCTTTATTAACCCACCAAAGATTCTGTAATGACCTTCAGTCAAGCCTCTATCATTCCAGAAAATCTGATCATCCTCCAACAGTGCTGCAGAACCTCAACAGTTCTTCAACAAACCTCACCCAGAATCCTCAAATCATCCTCAAACCGTCTATACGACCCCTGAACATTTCTCCAACATTCATTCACTGCAGAAATCTTACCAAAAATCCTTCAACAAATCCTCATCAATCCCCAAACAATCCCTCAACTATTCGCCAGCGATCCTCCATTTATCCCACAGTCCGGCAAAAATCCACGAACAAGCCTCAACTGAACTTCCTCCAACACTCATTAATCCGTTTTTAAAAATTTCCAACAATATACAAAGTAACATTCAACAATCATGCAGAACTCCAACAAGCCTTTGGTTTTCCAACAATAATGCAAATAACCCACCAACAATTCTCACACAAGCCTCTATCAATTCTCAAACATGTTGCAATACAGTCTTGGGTGAATTATTATTATTATTATTATTGAGGAACACACACTGATGGGTGTGTAAAGTAATATTTATGTTGTGTAGTCTGAGCACAAAGCTGAAAGAATTTCTATAATGAAGCCCTTCAGCTGCAGCGACTTTTCAGGAAAGTCCACCTGAAAAGGGCATTGAGCGACGGTGTTAGTAAGTGAATAGTGTGTGTGTGTGTGTGTGTTTGTGTGTTCGTGTGTGTGTAATGCCCTGCTTTGCTGCTCTCTATGCAGCTCTCTCAAGATCTGACACGCTTGAAAGAGCACTATGAGCGAAAGGTGAAAGATCTCATGGTGAACGCAGTGGGCGCAGTCGAGCTGCAGCAGCTCAGACACAAACATGAGCAGAAGGTAAAAAAAAAATAATAATTAAAAAAAGGCTGTCCATCCTTCTGTCCATCCATCCATCTGTCTACCCATCCTGTTCCTTTCCCTGTTTAACACACTAGTGGTGGTGGGTCTTGCGTCTCACCTCTCACATCCCTCCATTGTCGCTGTGGTAGCATGCTAGCATTAGCGTTTCCATCCAAATGTTTTGCAGAATTTTACACAAAACAAAAGAAAAAAACTGATGTTGAGTTGCTGAAACCTTGACGCCGTTTTTCTAAATGGTAAATGTTGCACTTCTATAGCGCTTTACACTGTCTCATTCACCCGTTCACACACACACTCTCACACCAATGGTAGCAGAGCTGCTATGCAAGGCGCTAACATGCTAACTTGGGGTTCAGTGTCTTGCACAAGGACACTTCAGCATGTGGAGTCATCCGGGCCGGGATTCGAACCGCCAACCCTATGATTAGTGAACAACCCGCTCTACCGACTGAGCCACAGCTGCCCCATTATTAGCTCGAGTGAAGTTTGTTAGACGAGTCCTAGCATAGACTTCCGTAGCTAAATTACCCATAAGGCTTTGCAGTCTGATGCAAGGACAAGTGCAACAGTTTAGAAAGAAAAAATATCTAAAATACCGTAAATAAATAAATCAAGTTGCCTACTGCTGCATTTGTGTATGACGCCACATTCAGTTTAGCTAGTTATCTAGTTTGCGAACTGAATATATTAGCAAAGTATCTGTACAGACAAAGCAATCGGCTACCCAAAATTCATGCTAACTATCTGATTTGATTTTCTATTCGGCTAACCAATTTAGCCGGCTAGCTAGTTAGTGCTAGTTTAATGTAGCAGTAAGTACTACATCTGTACGTGACTGCTGATTAAACTTTGTGTCCTTTTTCAGTCCGCTCATTTGTAAACTAGCTGGCAGATCAGCTAGTTAGCATGACTGTTATTCGTTACTGTGTTCTCCTAACTGTTTGCCAAACTTTCAGCGTAACACATAAGTGAGTGTAGAGGCTAGGTAGTAAATCTGCTAGTTAGCCGGCGATTTATTGAGCCAGGTAGATTATCTGCAGTTTTATTTACAAGCTAACTAGCTAATAAACATGCTAGCAAGTGTGTGAGCTGGCTGTCAAATCGTCTGGATAGCACTTCGTTCATGTAGACAAATACTTTGTACTAAACTGATTTTTTTTTTTTTATTTTATGATAATTATTTAACACACTATTTACTTGACACATTAGTGAGTGTGCAAGCTAGCTGCTAGCTATCAGATCACATCTAGCTATCAGATCACGTCTTGGTCATTAGGCATAAATCTAAGTCTATACGATGTCCATTGTTAATGGGCAGGGTGGCTGTGGCTCAGTCGGTAGAGCGGGTTGTCCGCTAATCCAGTAATCATGGGGTTGGTGGTTCGAATCCCGGCCCGGGTGATCCCATGCCGAAGTGTCCTTGGGCAAGACACTGAACCCTAAGTTGCCCCCGATGGCAAGCTAGCACCTTGCATGCAGCTCTGCTACCATTGGTGTATGAGTGTGCTCTCATTTGTAAGTCGCTTTGGATAAAAGCGTCTGCTAAATGAATAAATGTAATGTAATGTTAAAAGCACTATACAAAAAACAAACAAACCAGAAAACAAACGGTTCAAACCAGTCTAGGCTGGTTGGCTGGCTTCAGCTGGGATAGAATCGAGTTGAAAACAAGAGTTAGCATGTTTTTTTGTTTGTTTGTTTTTTAGCTAAAGACATTATCTGTGCAAAACGACCTGTTTCACATGCTAGTGAGTGTGCTCACTAGCTTGTAAGGTAAAATAGCATATGTTTTAAAGGAAATTATCAAGGAAATAGTTTTTGTGCTAAAGATAGCCAACAGATGCTAACTTTAAAAGGTTTATGTGGTAAATGCCAGTAAAATGGAGAAAACGAAACATAATTTCATTATAATTTGTTTTTTAAGGGGACTTTATGGGGGAGAACTTCCTTTTTTCTTTTTTTTTTTTAAACAGGCGGATGGAAACGTCACCCGTGTGTGTTTGTGGGTGTGGTCTTTGTTGCTCCTTCTAATTGGTGTTGCTTTGCATGTTATTAAA
Source organism: Noturus placidus (assembly GCA_022414735.1). Lineage (NCBI taxonomy): Eukaryota > Metazoa > Chordata > Actinopteri > Siluriformes > Ictaluridae > Noturus > Noturus placidus. Next base: position 69,512 of record JAFFST010052334.1, read on the forward strand.
ATGTTGCTGGTCACTATAGCCACATGTTGTGTCGTGACTGCTCTAGCAGTTTCAGCTTTCGGACTTTTTTCTTTCTGGAATATTCTCGGTTTCTACAAAACAAAAACAAACAAACAAAAAAAAAATACTCCTGCAGCCTGAACACGAGGATTTCATTCATGTTAAAAAACTAAATTATTTAACATTTGTGGAAGGAGTCTTCAGTGTCAGAGCTTTGTAACAGTCGTGGGGGTTTTGCAAAATTTCTATCTTGAAAGTCTTCAAGATAGAGGAATTTACACTGTCCAGCTGAGAGAGAGAGATCGCGTGAGACAGAGTGTGAGATAGATGGACACAGATAGAGGGGGAGAGAGAGAGAGACGAGACAGACAGAGCAACAGAGAGGGATGGAGAGAGTGAGACACATGAACAAAGAGAGAGAGACAGAGAGAGACAGACAGACAGAGATGAGACAGAGGGAGAAAGAGACAGACAGAGCAACAGAGAGGGATGGAGAGAGTGAGACAGATGCACAGAGAGAGAGAGAGAGACAGAGAGATGAGAGTGAGAC
>JAFFST010052334.1:75714-94998 GCA_022414735.1 Noturus placidus
GAAAAATTTGAAATATCCAATAAATTTGGTTCCACTTCATGATTGTGTCCCACCTGTTGTTGATTCTTCACAAAAAATTACAGTTTTATATCTTTATGTTTGAGGCCTGAAACGTGGCAAAAGGTCGAACAGTTCAAGGGGGCCGAATACTTTCGCAAGGCACTGTGTATATTATATATATATATCTCTGTTAAAAATTGTCTACATCTAACCAAAATTGTACAGTGTTTTAGGTATTCCAAGTTAATGAAATCGTGTGTGTGTGTGAACAGGTGGTGAGGAGATGTATTCTGGAGTCCATATTAGAGAGTGAGAAGAACTATTTAGACTCACTGAAGAGAATATTAGAGGTATGTATGTATCTTTTGATGCAAATGATATAAAACCGTGGCATTGGCATTAGTGTGAGAGACTAACACACACACACAAACACAGAGCACACCTTTTTCAGTAGGACTAATGCACACAAAGCAGCCCCTCCTCTTTTACTAAAACTGGCACCCGCTAAGGCAACGCCTCCTTCACTAAGACTGTAACACTCAAAGGATACACCTCTTCCACTAATATTGACACACCCAAAGGCAACGCCTCCTTCACTAAGTCTGATCTGACCATTTTTGAAACATTGGTTTGTGTCATCTCAGTGTACGCTTGAACATTAAAAAAACGACCTAATTATTTCAAAGCAGTAGTTTGACTGTAACGCTTGTTGTACTGTCGTCTCTATTCCCCTTGTAGCACTACGAGAAGCCGCTGCAGGAGCTCGAGCCTCGGCTGCTGAGCGAGAGGAAGTGTAAGGCGGTGTTTTACCGCGTGAGGGAGATCCTGCAGTGCCACGCCATGTTCCAGATCGCCCTGGCCAGCCGTGTGGCAGACTGGGACCAGCTCCAGACCATCGGGGACGTCTTCGTCGCCTCCGTGAGTCCTGGAAAAAAATGTACAAATTCTAAGCGAAAACCGCAGCACGGAGCAGCATTCGTGGCGTTTCCTTCCACATGATACTGATGAAAATACCAGAACGTGGAGAAGATGGCGTAAGAATAAAGAGAAGATAAAAATAGATTAGAATAGAACATTTGTAATTTGAGGAACAAAACAATCATGTACAGTGGGGGGAAAAGTATTTGCTCCCCTGCTGATTTTGTACGTTTGCCCACTCACAAAGAAATGATCAGTCTATAATTTTAATGGTGGGTTTATGTGAACAGTGAGAGACAGAATAACAACAAAAACATCCAGAAAAACGCATGTCAAAAATGTTATAAACTGATTTGCATGTTAATGAGGGAAATAAGTATTTGACCCCTCTTCAAAACATGACTTAGTACTTGGTAATGACTTAGTAATGACTTTTCATTTTCAATACCCTGGCTGAGGGAAGGAGGTTCTCCCCCAAGATTTGACGGTACATGGCCCCGCCCATCGTCCCTTTGATGCGGTGAAGTTGTCCTGTCCCCTTAGCAGAAAAACACCCCCAAAGCATAATGTCTCCACCTCCATGTGTGACGGTGGGGATGGTGTTCTTGGGGTCATAGGCAGCATTCCTCCTCCTCCAAACACGGCGAGTTGAGTTGATGCCAAAGAGCTCCATTTTGGTCTCATCTGACCACCAGAGGACAACTGGGTGAAAGTGTTGTTATCCCCCCCCCCCTCCATCTCTCGCTCTACACCCCCTCCATATAAACACTTAATATAGAGCTGAACCTCTCTCTCTCTCTCTCTCTCTCTCTCTCGCTCTCTCTCTCTCGCTCTCTCTCTCTTGCTCTACACCCCCTCCATATAAACACTTAATATAGAGCTGAACCTCTCTTTCTCTCTCCCTCTCTCTCTCTCTCTGTCTGTCTGTCTCTCTCACTCTGTCACTCTCTCTCTCTCACTTTCTCTCTGTCTCACTCTCTGTCTCTCTTACTCTCTCTCTGTCACTCTCTCTCTCTCAGTCTCTCTCTCTCTCTCTCTCTCTCTCAGTTAATAAGACAAAACAAACAATTACACATGTCTTGTGTTTTTAAACCATTACGAACACTCCCAGTGATTTGTAAGTACAGTACAGGATGATGATCAGATTATTAAAATATCTCCGTCCCATCTCTCCATCTGTCAGTTCTCTAAATCGATGGTTCTGGATGCGTACAGCGAGTATGTGAATAACTTCAGTACGGCCATGGCGGTGGTGAGGAAGGCCTGCGCCTCCAAACCCTGCTTCCTCGACTTCCTCAAGGTCAGATACACACCTTTTATTTATTTATTTATTTATTTATTTTAACACTGTATATCACCGTGCTATAATAACACTGATAGTTGTGATATTTCACATTACAGGGGAAGAAAGTGTAATTAAGATCATATTATAATAATAATAATAATTTATTATTATTATTATTATTATTATTATTATTATTATTATTATTATTATAAATGGTTCATACCGAAGTTTTTTAACGGTATGTATTTTACAGCAACGTCAGGAGAGCAGTCGAGATCACGTCACACTCTACGGCCTCATGATGAAACCCATCCAGAGATTCCCACAGTTCATTCTGCTCCTGCAGGTCTCTCATGCGCGCACGCACACACACACACACACACACACACACACACACACCTTCCACATTCATTGTTCAGTTTTCATTCTATCCAGGTTCAAGGTCACAGCAAGGTCAAGGTTTTTCTTCGCCCCTGTTTGAAGTGTATATTAAGAGTATTTGAGGCGTACAGATTAGTAACGAGGGAAATGACTCGTTTGCGACGGAGCAGAAGCGTCCCCGTTCACACCTGCGGTCGTCTCCAAACATCTCGCCAAATTCGGACCGTCACACTCGCATTGGAATTCAGGCGAAAATACAAAAACAGTTTATCATGAGGTCTGTTTTATCTTCCTGTGTATACAGTGCCTTGCGAAAGTATTCAGCCCCCTTGAACTGTTCGACCTTTTGCCACGTTTCAGGCCTCAAACATAAAGATATAAAACTGTAATTTTTTGTGAAGAATCAACAACAGGTGGGACACAATCATGAAGTGGAACCAAATTTATTGGATATTTCAAACTTTTTCAACAAATAAAAAACTGAAAAATTGTGCGAGCAAAATTATTCAGCCCCTTTACTTTCAGTGCAGCAAATTCTCTCCGGAAGTTCAGTGAGGATCTCTGAATGATCCAATGTTGCCCTAAATGCCTAATGTTGATAAATAGAATCCTGCTTTATGTCTACTATGTCTGTCTGTATGTGTGCTTTGTGTCTATGCCTGTATGTGTCTATATCTATCTATCTATCTATCTATCTATCTATCTATCTATCTATTGATCTATCTATATAACCATCTATCTATCTATCTATCTATCTATCTATCTATCTATCTATCTATCTATCTATCTTATCTGTCTGTCTGGTGGTCTGGTGTCTGTCTCTGTATGTCTTTCTGCTTTTTGTCTATCTATCTATCTATCTGTCTGTCTGTCTGTCTGTCTGTCTGTCTGTCTGTCTATCTAACTATCTTATCTGTCTGTCTGGTGTCTGTCTCTCTGTATGTCTTTCTGCTTTTTGTTTGTCTATCTATCTATCTAATCTAATGTAATCTTCATGAATGGCTGATATGTCTGTTTATCTCTCTCTAAATCTCTCCATCTGTCTGTTTCTCTTTTCACTATCTATTTATATGTGTACAGTCATGTTCACTCACTTCCACATCCGAATTAAATATATAAAAAACATTACTTGAGCAAATAAAGTCAGAGGCATGAAGTCAGAGGCGTGGAGTCAGAGGTGCACTAAAATCTCCTTAAATCACTGCCGTAGATTTAGAGCATGTTCGATATCTCTTCTTGATGTGCAGTTTATTAATGTCCAGCAGGTGGAGCCCATTCCTTATTTTACACACACACACAAGCTTTAATTACTGCTCCTATGTCTTCCAGCTAAGGTATAACACACACAATGACACTGCCTTGATGTTCACTTTGGATCTCATCTAAATGTGTGTGTGTGTGTGCACGTGTGTGTGTGTGTAGGACATGCTGAAGAACACACCGGTGGGCCACTCTGACCGCTTGCCCCTACAGATGGCCCTGACCGAGTTGGAGACGCTGTCTGAGAAGCTGAATGAGAGGAAGAGAGACGCAGATCAGCGCTGTGAGATCCGACACATCGCCAAGGCCATGAACGAGCGCTACCTCAACAAGGTATACACACACACACACACACACACACACACACAACTGCATGGCATTGTGGGTAAATAAGAGCTAGAAAATAAATAATATCAAATAAGGTCTATATTATCACCTGAAACCAATACAAATAGACTGTAATGGGCATAACTCCGTACTTTACGTGATTAAAAACTCTAAATACGTGAAAATACGCGTTATATGAATATAAATGTTAGCAAATACATTTCAATTCTTTCGCTTACTTTTACATTATGTAGTTTATAACTCAGCCAGTCAATAATAAGAAAAACTAAATAAAGATTTTGGTAAAATCTTTTTTTACTGTGTAATTACGGTCCCTGCTTCTCAGTGTATTCACGTCTTCACGTCTGTTATATAAAAAGTGCTCCAGAAATACATTTTATCTTTAAAACTGTTATTTATTCCTAAAGTTAAGGACGTATTCCTGGCCGTAATAACCCGGATTGTTCCCCAGCTCCTGAGTGTCGGTAGCAGGTATCTGATCCGCTCGGACGACGTGGTGGAGACGGTGTACAACGAGCGAGGAGAGATCGTCAAGACCAAAGAGAGACGACTTTTCCTGCTTAATGACGTGCTCATGTGCGCCACACCTAACTTGCGGTATACACACACACACACACACACACTACTACTACTACTACTTCTTCTAATAGTAGGACATGGCTTTATTTCAGCCTTGTCTGTTTCTTTCACTCTCTTTTCCTCGTCTCCGTCCTGGGCTTCCTCCTCCAGCTCTCCTCAGGATGGTGGAGGTGCCGTCGTTCCTTCAGGCCAGCGTTTCCTGCTCAAGTGGAGCGTCCCTCTCAGCCTGGTGGAGCCGGTGGAGTTCGGCTCCTCGGAGGAGACGGGAGACTCCGCCCCTATCCCCGCCCCTCACTCCAGAGAGAAGGTGATCGTCAACGCCAAGCCAAGTACGTCGTTAACACGTCCACGATCGTATCGGAGATCTTTCCCTCGTGTTATCGCGGTGACCATGAAGGCAGGTTATAGTAAGAGACGCGTCGATTCATTGATGCGTAGCGGTTTTATCTTGTGCGGTGAGGTTCTGAGAGATGCAGAACATTCCGGAACACCGCTTTATCATGGTGTACGTGGCTCCCGCTTCACAGTATTTGCATGAATTTTGGTGTGCATGTTTCAAAGAGTTCACGCTGGGCCTCCAACAGGAAATGGGCTGTGATCTATGCTCCAGGCGTTCTCCGCTTCTGACCCACTAACCCAATTTTCAGCCTCATTCATCATACCATTTAAAAATCCACGTCGCTGGACAGATCGGTGTTCTCTGCCAGTCGAGTCTCTTCTAGCAGATATTCTGTGAAGCAGTGCTGGTGTTGGAGTCAGTTTTGGTGTTCTGCCGGTCATTAAAGCACGTAAAAGCGTAAAAACACAACCGATTACGTGCGTGTCGAATAACGTTGTTTTGTGCTATAATGTCCTCCGTGTTTAACCGCCGCAGACGTGAAATGATAATCCGCTACCGGATTCCATGCAGTCTAGGTTACGCACTCCGGATTATAGTTGGGTTTTTTCCCGCTGTTTCTGTTTTGAAAAGCCTTTAGCTTTAGCCAGCTGGCTGCACTCTGAGCCCAGCGATATATCGAGGTGAACGCCAATGAAGCGGTGCAGGAGGAGAAAATGAAGTAGTTTTTTAAATGTCCTATTTATAAACGTGTTATTTTAATCATTTTTTATTTTAATCGGTGTTTTATGGCTGGAGTGACTGGGACGTCTGTGGATCAGGTGGTAGAGCGGGATGTCCACTAATCGTAGGGTTGGCGGTTCAATTCCCGGCCCATGTGACTCTACATACTGAAGTGTCCTTGGGCAAGACACTGAACCCCAAATTGCCCCCGATGGCAAGTTAGCACCTTGTATGGCAGCTCTGCTACATTTACATTTACATTTATTCATTTAGCAGACGCTTTTATCCAAAGCGACTTACAAATGAGAGCACACTCACGCACCAATGGTAGCAGAGGTGCAAGGTGCTAGCTTGCCATCGGGGGCAATTTGGGGTTCAGTGTCTTGCCCAAGGACACTTCGGCATGGGATCACCCGGGCCGGGATTCGAACCACCAACCCCACGATTAGTGGATTCGTGGACAACCCGCTCTACCGACTGAGCCACAGCCGCCCACTGCTACCATTGGTGTGTGAGTGTGTGTGTGTGAATGGGTGAATGAGACACAGTGTAAAGCGCTTTGGATAAAAGCGCTATATAAGTGCGCCATTTACCAATATTAACATGGCAAGACTGCTTGATTGGTAGAACGTGCCTTAAAATGATATTTTCTCTACATTTCTGCTCTCTGGCGTATCCCAAATTGTCGGACAGGTAAATAGTCTAGTTAGTTTAAATGGTTTAAAAGTTTAAATGCATTGTATCTCTACATCAGTAAGAGGAAAACAATTGTTGTTATAATTTATGACCCTGATCATCTTCGGTGAGGTTTTGATTACAGCCTGGTTTCACTGACACACAAGGCACTAAGTACATTAATAGTAAATTGAACATCTTGACAGAAATGACCATGAGCATGTTGCCATTAAGAATGGGAAAGATCTCCTGCAGCTCTGTCGATGTCTGGGACTGTACAATGTCAAAGGTAGAACTCGAGATTCTATACGATCCGAAACCCTCTGAAACCCTCCAAATCCCTCCACCACCCAAAACCTTCTGAAATCCTGCAAAAACCTTCCACAAACCTTAAAACCTCTGAAACCCTTCAACAGGGCTTTCAGCAGAACCTGGACCTGCTGGAGCAGTACTGCCAGACCTGGGCCCTGGTGGTAAACCTCCAAAAAGACTCAACTCATAACCTTTCAGATAAGATCCAGATCACAGGGAACACGATCACATTAGGAAATTAGCACATCATTTGAACCCAGACCTGTGGAGAGGGACCAGGAACCTTGGAATCAGGATTAAGAACGTTAATAATAACAAGAAGGGAACGTCAGGATTGGTATCCCAATACTGATTTAGCTTCGGAGCACCACAGATATGGTCCACTTGCTGCAAGTCCCTGAACACCTTCTCCTGAAGGACGTCACTCCCCCCAGCGTTTACATTGTGGCCTGGAAACGAACCGTTTCTGCTGTTTAATGCATTGTAGGAGTCCTGCAGATCTGTCCTGATCTTTATATCAGCTTTTCTCTAGGGCCTGGTTTCACTAAAATTATTGTTCCCAGTGTCTGCGTCGTCTAAAGTCTGTCATCCTCTTTCCTCAAAGTATTTCCTCTACTGTCTGCTGGCCTGGTCTCGCTGACTGGAGATAGGTCTAATCACATTTATCCTCCGGCTCAGGGATTTAATCATCCGACTCCCTGAAATCCGATTCGAGTCGTTTAAGGTTAAGCGTGTGACCCTGTCCGGATTCTGCCTACACTATGAAAGGAAAGGCTTTTACTTACGCTCAATGCTTTCATCAGTCATTTACAGGCTGTAGAGTATCAGTAACTGCAGCTCTGTTTGTTCTGTGTGAAGGTGGATTTACAGTTCGATGAGGTACGGAAAGCCAGGCTGTGTGTAATGTTACACTAGTTCAAGGGGAATGAGGGATCAGCAGCGTCACTTAGTGACCTATTAACCGTTAACATCTGCAGGCTTTTGTTCTTAGTCGAGTATCAGAGAGAGAGACTGGGAGAGCGAGCAAGAGACAGGGAGAGAGAGAGACTGAGAGAGACCGGGAAAGGGGGAGAGAGAGAGAGAGGGACAGGGAAAGGGGGAGAGAGAGAGAGAGAGAGACAGGGAAAGGGGGAGAGAGAGACAGACATGGTGTGAGAGAGAGAGAGACAGGGGGATAGAGGGAGAAAGACAGAGAGGGAAAGGGAGAGAGAGACATATAGGGAAACTGCGAGAGAGAGAGAGAGAGAGAGAGAGGGGAGGAGAGAGAGAGAGAGAGACATGTATTTGGGAGTGAAAGCAAAATGTCACTAAATGTCTTCACTTCACTTGATGGAAACGTTTGTCGGTTCTTAAAGAATCACTAGTTCCCTGAATCGGCTCCGAGTCGGTAGAGTTGTGCGCGAGTCGGAGTCGGTAGAGTTGTGCGCGAGTCGGAGTCGGTAGAGTTGTGCGCGAGTCGGAGTCGGTAGTGCGCGCGAGTCGGAGTCGGTAGTGCGCGCGAGTCGGAGTCGGTAGTGCGCGCGAGTCGGAGTCGGTAGTGCGCGCGAGTCGGTAGTGCGCATGAGTCGGTAGTGCGTGTGAGTCGGTGTCGGTTGAGCGCGAGTCGGTAGTGCGCGCGAGTCGGTAGTGTGCGGGAGTCTCATCTGACTTGTGAGAAATTTAGGCCTTTTGACTCGTCTGTGTTTCCGCATGCTGAGTGAATCAGTGCAGAGGTATTATTAACACTGACACCGTGTTCACCTCAGCACAGAGACGCCACTGAAAGTCACAGCTCCATGTGGAGTTTTAAAGAAACACTGAGCCGTCATAACACACACAGGCTGTGTGAAACAGGTTTAAAACTGGAGCAGGTCTGGAAGGAGATCCGGCATTCATCCCTCTGCCAAATTCCTCCTGCTGTCCCTGTGTCTTCCTCCAGCTCTCTCTTCTTCCTTTATACCTTGCTAAAGCCAGCGTATAAAGCTGTGTGCATGAGAAAAAGAGAGACAGAGAGACAGGGAAAGGGAGAGAGAGACAAAGAGAGACAGGGAATGGGTGAGAGAGAGGCAGGGAGAGAGAAAAAAGAGATAGAAAGGGAGAGAGAAAGAGAGAGACAGGGAGAGAGAAAAAGAGAGACAGAGAAAGGGAGAGAGAGAGCCAGGGAAAGGGAGAGATAGAGAGACCGGGGGAGAGAGAAAAAAAGAGAGAGGAAAAAGGGAGAGAGAGAGAGAGAGACAGGGAGAGAGAAAGTGAGAGAGAGACAGAGAAAGGGAGAGAGACAGGGAGAGAGAGAGCGAGACAAAGAGAGAGAAAGAGAGAGAGACAGGGAAAGGGAGAGAGACAGGGAGAGAGAGAAAGGTAGAGAGAGAGACAGGGAGAGAGAAAGAGAGAGACAGGGAAAGGGAGAGAGAGAGAGCCCGGGAAAGAGAAAAAAGAGAGAGAGAGAGAGACATGGAGAGAGAAAGGGAGAGAGAGATGGAGGGAGAGAGCGAGACAGAGAGAGATGGGGAAAGGGAGAGAGAACGAGAGAGAGAGGCAGGGAGAGAGAAAAAGAGAGAGACAGGGAGAGGGGGACAGGGAGAGAGAAAAAGAGAGGGGGACAGGGAGAGAGAAAAAGAGAGAGGGACAGGGAGAGAGAAAGAGAGAGACAGGGAAAGGTAGAGAGAGAAAAGGGGGAAAGGGGGAAAGGGAGAGAGAAAACGGGGAAAGGGGGAAAGGGAGAGAGAAAACGGGGAAAGGGGGAAAGGGAGAGAGAGAGAGACAGGGAGAGAGAGACAGGGAGAGAGAGACAGGGAGAGAGAGGTAGAGAGAGAGCGAGACAGAGAGAGATGGGGAAAGGGGGAGAGAGAGACAGGGAGAGCGAAAGAGAGGGACGGGGAGAGAGAAAGAGAGAGACAGGGAAAGGGGGAGAGAGAGACAGGGAGAGAGATACACACACACCGAGTCAGATTTACACTAATGTGCAGTGTGGGTGTTTAGATTATTTATCTCCTGTATGCCCCACACGTGCACACTAGAGAACCAGGCATGAGAATATTTACCATCGTTCAGTCAGAAACGAAAGATATTTTTTGTCCTTCTGTTGAAGACACGCCCACATCACACAGAGCTGTTCTTTATCTCAGATCCAATTAGTACAGGTTTAACTCATCATTCTTTCTTCTAAAAATCCTGTGACTGAACAGATCTGTCTTTACACAGCACTAGGATTAATTATATATTATACCACTGACCGGTACAGAGGCCACGCCTCCTTCAATGAGACCGACAGATACCATGCCTCCTTCGGTGAGACCGACAGAGACCACGCCTCCTTCAGCGAGATCGGCAGACACCACGATTCCTTCAGCGAGACTGGCGGAGACCACGTCTCTTTTATCAAGATTGACATTAAGGCCACGCCTCCTTTACAAAGACTGACTGAGACCACACCTCCTTCAACAAGACCAACATGGAGGCCACGCCTCCTTCCGCGAGACAGACACGGAGGCCATGCAAAGTCACACCTCTCTCACTGAGATCGACAAAACCAGAAGGCCACACCTCTTTAAAGTGACACAGAGGCCACGCCTCCTTTACTATGATTTCAATTGAATGCTGTAACATTAATTCACATTATTAAAATATTCTTATAGGAGAATAATAAATTGGGCCTTTAGAAAGCACTCAATACGTTGCATACTGAATCTTTTATCTTTAATCGATACTGTGTATCTTTGATGTTGACGTATAGTGCCTTTAATCCGTCATACGTCGTGCGTCGTTGTTGTTGCTTTTAAAACTTGGTAGTAGTCCCAGATATACCCTGTAATCCAGACTCTGGATCATGTAAAGTTACAGATTGAGCCTTTATTCCAGATCCTTTCTTCAGAAGTGTTTCTGTCCCGTTTCTCAAATCACAGATCGCACCTTTAACCGAGTGTGTGTCTCATTGACAGACAAGTTGTACGTGGGTCCGGGTCAGCTTTATCAGGACCTGCAGAACCTGATCCATGACCTCGGCCTCGTCAATCAAATCTCCACCATGATCGGTAGCCTCAAGGGCAACTACCAGGTCAGAGATCCATCACACTGTGTGTTTATCGTTTCTAGCGCTATAGCGTGTGTCCTGTAGACACGCCCTGACGTTATTCCTGCTGTCTCACTGTGGCTTGCAAGTCATTACAATGAAACATCATATTATTTATCCATTAATAGTTACATTTAAGTGTTGAGGAATGTTTGTAAAAGTGTTGTGAAAAGTTCCTGTTTTTCTTTGTGCGTGTGTGTGTGTGTGTGTGTGTGTGTAGAACGTAAATGGGACAGTAGCTCAGGACTGGATGTCTGGTCTTCAGCGTCTTATCCTTAAGAAAGAGGAGGAGATTAGAGCTGCTGATCGCTGCCGCATACAACTGCAGTTACCTGGAAAACAAGACAAGTATACACACACACACACACACACACACACACACACACACAACACTGTAAGTGTGAGAGGAGTGGTGGCCTCACACGTTGTAGTTCATCTAGGGCTGTAATATGTATGTGTATGGTGCACCTAAGACATGTATCAGTGCTGAGACTGTGTGTGTGTGGGAGGGGTTGCAGCTGTCACTGTCATACACATAATCACACACTCACTCTACTGCACACTGATCATCTTGGAAGTGATTTGTGTTTTGGGATTACACAGGAATCCTTTTAGCACCCTAATTAAGTTAGTTACGTTAATGAGTTATCCATTATCTCTCTCTCTCTCTCTGTCTATCTCTCTCTCTGTCGCTCTCTCTCTCTCCGTCTCTCTCTCTCTTTCTCTCTCTTTGACTCTCTCTCTCTCTGTCTCTCTGACTCTCTCTCTCTCTCTCTGACTCTGTCTCTGTCTCTCTCTCTGTCTGTCTCTCTCTCTCTGTCTGTCTCTCACTCTCTCTCTCTATCTCTCGCTTCCTCTCTGTCTCTCTCTCTCTCTTTGTCTCTCTCTCATTCTCACCTTTCTTTCATTCTCCCTTTCTCTCCTCATTCTCTCTCTCAGTCTCACTCCTATTGTTGGGATAAACAGGACATAGCTCAGGTGTTATATATTGCCTCAAAGGTATTACATCATGTCCTGCTGGATGGCAGAAAAACAGGAAACGTCCTGTGAGTCATAGGTCACGTAATAAGTGAAAATCGGATGAACTAAATCCCATATTAATGAATGTACTTCAAACCCTCAAACTGAGTAAAGCTTCTGAGTCGCTCAGCTTTGGTGTACCTCCTGACCCAAGCACGTCCGTCACGTTCTTCGTTCTTGCTGCAGGTCTGGCCGACCCACGTCCTTCACGGCTGTCTTCAACACCCTGAGCCCGTCTATCAAGCAGGCTTGGATCAGCAACCTGCAGATGGCCAAGCTGGCTCTCGGTACAAGTCTTCCCTTGATGTTTCTCTCCCTGACTTCCTGTCTTTGTTTTCCTTCATAAGCATTCTGATTATTTCACACAGCTGCTGCGTTCAGATCCCTGTGCTGCTGTGTCTAAAGATAATAGGATGGTGTTTTACTTGTCCAGTGGTGATGTAACGCTAGCTTATTTTTTGCTTCACCGCAAAACCCCCTGCTACCGGTGGCTTTCTGTTCCAGACGGGGGCGAGATAAATTAAGAACAAGAAACTACAGCTGCTTCAGATATGATGTCTAAAATGATGGGCGGCTGTGGCTCAGTCGGTAGAGCGGGTTGTCCACTAATCCACTAATCGTAGGGTTGGCGGTTCGAATCCCGGCCCGGATGACTCCACATGCCGAAGTGTCCTTGGGCAAGACACTGAATCCTAAGTTGCCCCCGATGGCAAGCTAGCACCTTGCATGGCAGCTCTGCTACCATTGGTGTGTGAATGGGTGAATGAGACACAGTGTAAAGCGCTTTGGATAAAAGCGCTATATAAGTGCACCATTTAAAACTTCAGAGGTTCAACCAGCTAGCTACTAAACTAAACCCAGAAACCATGGTGTTCACTATGTAAATGACTTCATGAATCATTGTTATTTCTTTCCTATCATGCAACAGCTAACAACTCATGAAGATGCAGGCTAGCTAGGGGCATGTCGGCTAGCTAGGGGCATGCCCCATAGGGGCATCAAGCAATTTCTTTGCCCACTAAATGTTTGATACACACCACTTTTGTTTAAAATATATTTGTTTGGGAAAGCACCATATGCTACTGAGGTTCCGAATTCTATATGTATGGGATTTTTGTTTTCAAGCTAAACCATTGATGCAGTAAATGAAGTACTGGACCTTGAGAAAGAAATATGGACTTGAAGAAATTTATAAACAGCTTTTTTTGTTGTCATGGCCTATTAACATTAACAGTAGTGACTCTACCGTGAAAATGTCCTGTACTGTACTTTTTTAAATTAAATAAATACACAAATATTCAAATATATTAACGGTTAATAAATATTAAAGTAAATAAAAGACATCCATCCAAACCGAATCAAAAAGTAACGCTTTGAACAACGAATAAAAATAGAGACGTCCAAAATGAATAAAAATAATAATAATTCAAATAACACAACAAAATTAGTCAGCGATAGTTTTTATTTCGACCTCTAGAGGCTGCTGTTGTGCTGTATAACAACAGTGGGTCCTTTTCAGCCGTTCCCACGCCGGATCCGACTGGGAAAATCTATCCGTGTGAATAACCGTCGGATAATCGGCAAATCCGGTCAATCGGTTTGACCTCTAGATATTACCTCGTACCACTACATATCACTACATCCCTGCCTGAAAAGGTCAAAGTGCCATGATTGTCTTTAAATACTGCTTGTGTGTGTGACAGAGGAGCATAACGTGCAGGGCTGGTTCATCGCTGATGATGATGGGAATCAGATTAAGAAGCAGAAACATCCACTCTTGCTGAAGCACATGCCTGTGGTCATGTCCAGACTGCAGGAGTTTAAGGTGAGCGATCAGTATTTTTATACCACTGTGCTGCTGAATTCTGGATTCTGATTGGACAGAAAGATTAATCTTCACTGCAGTTTCTACAGTAGTGCAGGTTTACATTAACGCGCTCGTTCTAATACGTTATCATTTCTATAGTCACATTTTAACATTTATGGAAGGAGTCTCCAGTGTCGACGCTTTGTAACAGTCGGAGTAACTCGACGTTTTTCGACATCTATACATACTTCTATAACATAACTTTTATTTTTCATGGGTGTTCCACCACATGATGGTGAAGATGAATGCATCTATAATAATAGAAAATTGTCATTGTTGGCCGGATGCTATGGGGTAAGAGGAATAAAACACTTCAGGGTGTGCTGTTGTGGAAAATGATGATCAGGGTTGCAAGAGTAACGCCGCTTTATCACACCGCCCGAATGTTGATCCGTTTCCAGCAGCAGCACAACATGGTGTTTGGTTACGTACATGAATAATAGATGAAAAGTTGTATTAGTTTTTCAAAACATGGTGTAACAAATGGGGTTCTTCTCTATTTAATTTGAGCTGCTGATTCACTCATGTGAAATGTGTGTGTGTCAGGTGGAGTGTGCGGTCCATAACCCAGAGCCCCACATTAACAGCGAGAGCACGGCGGATGCACCGGCAGTGGGACACGGCTGTGTTTGGGTAAGCGTAACTTCACAATAAAAAGCTTGGTTTTTCTGTGTGGTGGCCTGGGGAAATCCGTCTCGTGGTCCAAGTTTAACTACCCGAACTTTCTCTTTCGCATGTCTCTTAAGTTGGAACATTTTAAAGCTTGGTTTTGCCAAAAAAATTGAAGAAGGGAAATATTGACTTCATTCCAGTTTCACGGAAAGATGCAGCCCCTTAACTAGGGGTTGCTGTGGCTCAGGTGGTAGAGCGGGTTATCCACTAATCATACAGTCGGCGGTTCGATTTCCGGCCCAAGTGACTCCACATGACGGCTGTGGCTCAGTCGGTAGAGCGGGTTGTCCACTAATCCACTAATCGTAGGGTTGGTGGTTCGAATCCCGGCCCGGGTGATCCCATGCCGAAGTGTCCTTGGGCAAGACACTGAACCCTAAGTTGAACCCTTGCATGGCAGCTCTGCTACCATTGGTGTGTGAGTGTGCTCTCATTTGTAAGTCGCTTTGGATAAAAGCGTCTGCTAAATGAATAAATGTAAATGTAAATGACACTGAACCCTTGCATGGCAGCTCTGCTACCTTTGGTGCTACCTTTGGGTAAATAAGGTTAAAAAAGTGCAGACCATTACCTCTTCTCATGGCTGTATGTGTATGTGGTATGACTTTAAAAAAAAATCTGTATTTGCTTTATAAGTTTTATTGTATACTTTAGTGGTCTGGTCTGCTCCGGGAGGTCAATTCTGTCCCTGTTACATTTGAATGAATCGAAAAATATCATATGGTGCGACCAGAAAAATCATGTGGTGCAGCCACTGTCTTACCTTGGCTCTTCATGTGCAACACTTCATGTGTTTTCTATTCAGTATAAATTTGAGGATGAATATTTTACGTCACAGCTGATGGGTTTGTGTAGGCCGCCTCTGTTCGACCACTAATGATTTTGTAATTGCCCGTGTGTATACACGTTTAAAAAAAAAAAATTCAATGTCACTGACAATTTTAAACACTTTTGTTCATCTGTGCACCAGACTTTATTAAATAATAAACATTTTATAAATTTTACAGTGAGTTTGGGTTTTAGTGTGCAAATAAGAAGCACCATACTTAAGAGCGTAATTATTTGTTTTTGCCGGTTTTACCCATTAGGTGGCCAGCTGCACCAATCAGATGGCTCAGATCGCCGTAGTGGCTATGCAGAACTCCAGCCCGAAGGTGACCGAATGTTTCAATGTGGAGTCGCGGATCCTCTGCATGACCTACGTACCTGTGGACGAGCCCCTGGAGGACAGAGAAGGAAACCCCGAGCCTCGGTGCTGCAACACACCCAACGTGTGTGTGGGGACAGAGGAGGGAAGGTACACCATTTATTGTACTTCCTGGAACATCAGATTGAGTAGCATGTCGTAACTTTTCACACTATTGTCACTGGGTCAATAAGGGGCAGGGGCTTAAGTTGCACTTGATCAGCCAATCAGAACATTTCACCACTAGCCTTCCGTTTCACTTATAGTCTGCGTAGTGGTTAGTATGACATGTCTGTTCTAGCAACGTTTGTTTGATATCCTGCTTCTTTAGCTACGTTAGCTTATTGAGTACCGACTTCCGTCAACGCTTGCACTGTATGCGATGACATTTACAACTACAATAGCAAAAAAAACAGTTAGTTCTCAGACTCATCTCCGTTTTTGCAGCATCTCCATCTATAAGAGCAGTCAGCGATCTAAGAAGGTCCGACTGCAGCACTTCTTCACGCCGGATAAAGCCGCCGTGACGTGTTTAGCGTACAAGAGTCCGTTTCTCTATGCCGGCCTGGTCAGCGGCTCCCTCGCGGTCTACTCACGAACACAAGGTAAGTGCTCTGATTTCAGATCCGGTCTATAGCAGGTGCGACCTTCCACCCGATGGCCATACGGCAAAAGCTCTGAATTTGAATTAAAATATAGATTTCGCCATAATTGTTTTCACCTAGTGTGTCATTGTTTTTAAAAATTATACCTATACAGTTTGTCTTAAAGCAGTAACTTGCCGTGCCGGTTCCATCATTTCAGCTAGAAAACTAGCTGATGTTTAGATTAGCCTATAACCTTAGTTCCGCTAGCATGGTAAGAGAACTTAATCTCGGGGTTAATTCAAGCGGATTTGCTGTAGGTCATTCTGAAAAGGTGTACGTTTAGGTATTAAAACATTTTGAAAGAGACAGATGATCATGAAGGAGGATTTTGAGTAAAAAACTTTGAGTAAAAAATCCTTTTTTGCTTTATAGCTAACAGTAACTAGCCTATGAAATGCAGGAGATGGAAATGAGCAGAGTTAGCATAGATTTAGAGGTAACTTAAAATCTTAGATTTAGAGGTAACTAACTAGCTTAGGAACTATTACTTAAGTAATGCAATTTAAGGGATTTTTAGCCAATATATTTCCCATACAGCTACTTTTGTAACACATTGCTTTACTAACTAGCATAGCTAATCCATAGTTTTATAAACTCTTTGCTTGTTAGAAAAAATTAGCTTAATGTGTGGTTTGGTCGCTGTCAATCATGCTAATGTTCTCTTGTGTAATGTCGTAGGTTTATTACAGTTGAACCTTTTGTAACAGTTTATGGTAAAATTAGCCTATATATTTCCTGCAAAACCGCTGTGATTTAGCTTGCTTGCTAGCAAAGTTGATTTATTTTGATGTTGTTTTGCAAGCATCAAACATACTAATGCTGTCTGATGTAATGTTGCAGGTTTATTACAGTTTGAGGATGAATTATGCTTCATATCCTTCATAGCTAGTGTACTAGCTAGCATAGCTAACCCATGGCTAATAAACTGCTGGCTGTCACAACAACCCTTTTACAGGCTCCGTCTTCTTAGCTTAGCTTAGCGTAGATTGGGTACATTTACATTTACATTTATTCATTTAGCAGACGCTTTTATCCAAAGCGACTTACAAATGAGACACACTCACATACCAATGGTAGCAGAGCTGCATGCAAGGTGCTAGCTTGCCATCGGGGGCAACTTAGGGTTCAGTGTCTTGCCCAAGGACACTTCGGCATGGGATCACCCGGGCCGGGATTCGAACCACCAACCCTACGATTAGTGGATTAGTGGACAACCCGCTCTACCGACTGAGCCACAGCCGCCCTTCGGCTGATGATGGGTCATCATCAGCCATGCTAATTCTGTGAAGTAATGCTGTAATGTTTATTACATTTTAAGAATAAATTGGCTTATGGTATTTCATGTACAGCTGCTCATGTGACTGGCTTCTTTGCTAATTAGAATACCTATTCCTTTAATTAATACTTACTGTGATAGCAAACTGTTGTTTGTATCATTTTACAGACTCAATAGCTTAGCTTGATAGCAAAAAAAAAAAACCTGTTGCTTGGATAGCATCTATAATGCTAATACTATTAGTTTAAATTGAAGAGAACTGTTGTTTACTGTTATTGTTTACCCGCTATTCCCATCATTGCTATGAGGAAGTCATTCTCACTTGCTGAGAGGAATCCACTCCATGTGACTTGTTTTTTTGACTGAAAAAACCAAGAAGGAGTGGAAGAAACAGAACCAGAGAGAGGGATTTAAAAAAGATCTTGGATAAACCTGCTACGTCTTGCTACTGAAGGCTTGTCAGGTCCGGCAGCTTCGGTGGAAGACTGACACTGAGGGGATGTTTTCCATTTCCCCCGCTATCTCATTCTTTCCATTATTCCTTTCTTTCCATTTCTCTGTATGACACGGGGGGATTTTGAATCTTGATTGCTCAGTTATGAGGCATTTTAGTCCTGAGGCCAAAGATACTAAGATTTTCTAGCAAGATGGCAAAACTTAAAATCACCACTACAATAAACAGACTTGCTAAAATGCTAGTAAAACATTAGCTATTGGATAAGGCAAGCAGATTTGCTAGCATGCTAATAAAACACAAACTAAACTTTGGGTTATGTCAAGCAGATGTGCTAGCATGTTAGAAAACCTTAAGCTCATGGTGAAGTAAAATAATTTGCTAGCATGCTAGTAAAACATATGATCATGGTTAAATTAAACAGCTTCACTAGCATGCTGGTAAAAATGTATGGTTATTTACATTTACATTTATTCACTTAGCAGACGCTTTTATCCAAAGCGACTTACAAAATGAGAGATACAAGCAAAGTGATATCAAGCAGAGAACAATACAAGTAATGCTACTATACAAGATCCATTAATTGAATACTAGAAGAAGCAACGTGCACAGAGTTTTTTATTTTTTTTACATTTTTTTATGAGTTGGTTAGGTGTTGACTGAAGAGGTGGGTCTTTAACTGTTTCTTGAAGATGGTGAGAGATTCTTTGGTCCGGATTGAGGTTGGAAGTTCATTCCACCACTGAGGAACAGTTAGTGTGAAGGTTCTAGAAAGGGATCTTGTGCCGCGCTGAGTAGGAACTACTAAACGTCGGACGCTAATCGATCGCAGATTGCGTGTGGGAACGTAGGCCTTCAGGAGAGAGTTGAGGTAGGGGGCGCTGTTCCAGACAATGACTTGTAGGTGAGCATCAAGGCCTTGAATTTGATGCGGGCGGCTACAGGAAGCCAGTGGAGGGAGATATGGTTATGGTTACATTAAACAGACCTGTTGGCATGCTAGTAAAACCTAGGCTTGGGGCTAAGTCAAACAGGTTTTCTAGCATGCTAGTACTCAGGGTTTAGTTCAACAGATTTGCTAGCATGCTAGTATTTTTTTATTTGTAGTATATGATTTTAAAAGCCAGCCGAGTTTAGCTTTCTGTGTATTAATTGGTCAGCAAGTTAGCAATCCTGAACAGTGAAAGTTTGCAGAAATGTTATTTAGTAAAAAAAAATATATTGTTTTTAATATATACAGTGGTGTGAAAAAGTGTTTGCCCCCTTCCTCATTTCCTGTTCCTTTGCATGTTTGTC
>JAFFST010052334.1:95018-107252 GCA_022414735.1 Noturus placidus
TATATATATATATATATATATATTTATTTATTTATTTATAATATTATGTATGTATAGGGGGTTGGGGGAATATTATGAGAGGTCAGCAAACTTGTATCCTGATGTTAAATTACTGGAAAATGCAAAGAATGGAATCTATCATATAAGACATTAAAGTGTGTGTGTGTGTGTGTGTGTGTGTGTAAAGCAGTGTGAGAGGAACCCCACAGAGAAATGATGTAACGGCTGCTCTGAGTCATAACTCCTCACTTTTTAAAGCCTGACCGAACTCGCTCTGCCTGAGTAAAGCAGGATTGAGAGAGACAGAGAGAGAGAGAGAGCGAGAGCGAGAGACAGAGAGAGAGCGAGAGACACAGAGAGAAAGAGAGAGAAAAGAAGGGGTGCACAGGACATAAATGAAAAATGTTTGTAAAAACTAGATACATGACATTTCTGAAATTTATTGGGTCTCTGTTAAAGCTTGGATTGGAAGGCGAAAAGGGCCAAAAATCAGTGTTTCAGGGCTGCTACGGACTCTAATATGATTGTATATCTTTAAAAAAAAAATGTAAAAATTTTTTGATGTTCTCATTTTAATTGTGTAGTTCATCACATCCTGGGAAATGATTCAATTATTTTGATCCCCATGAGGTCAAAACGGTCGGCTATTCCTATCCTTCAGTGGACATTTGGTCCTCACCGAGATATAAATACACACACAGACACACACACACTCTACTGAGAACAGTGCCATTTTGAAGAGGGGTGTGTGTGTGTGTGTGTGTGTGTGTGTGTGTGTGTGTGTGTGTGTGTGTGTGTAGGTGGTTAGTTATGTAAGCAGTACGTCCGAAGTTGCACAATGTAGATCAGTTAGAAGCAACCTAAGGCTAAAAAGAAACAAGGACACACATGTGCACACACACAGACACACACACACACACACACACACACTATTGTGGACAGTGCCATATTGAAGAATACTGTGTGTGTGTGTGTGTGTGTGTGTGTGTGTGTTTACCACATGTCCCCCCCAAGGATAGGAATATGTGACAGTACTGACTACAGGTTTTATTTGTGTGTGTGTGCGGGCCTAAACAACATTCACAGCACCCTCAATCTCTACCTGCTAAATAGAGTGAAGTTGGTCATCAATGTTTTGCTCATTCCTACGCCTCTCTCTGCACCATCTATTATGAACGCGCGCACACACACACACACACACAAATCCCACATACGCACTCTCCTCTATCTTGCATTTATTGCTTGTGTGGACGTGTGTTTGTGGGGATCTGTGCTTCTACACGCAGACTCCTTCCACATGATATCTCAGTCCATTTGTCCATGATCGCGATGGTCATTTAAACCATCAGTTCAGTTTATTCACCCTTAAATACACAGCATACATTTTGATCCTGCATGGAAACATAATTGGAGCAAGTGTGCTGTAGCTTCAGGATGTGCAGTTGAGGGGGAAAAAAACCCCACAGTCTTTATTCATTGTTCAAGGTTATCATGTCTCTTGTGCCCGATGCTCCCTGGGATGGATGGATGGATCATGTCTCTGATCATAAAACATGACATATGCAAATTTCTCCATCAGTTTCCTTATTCATCGCTTTCATCTTTTGCCATATGTACTCAAACTCACAGCCGGAGTGTGTGTAAATTAGAGTGTTGGCTTGGGGCAGTGGGACAGTGGTGGCTTGGGAGAGTCGGACAGTGGGGCAGTGGTGGCTTGTGGCAGTGGGACAGTGGTGGCTTGGAACAGTGTGACAGTGGTGGCTCGGGACAGTGGGACAGTGGTGGCTCGGGACAGTGGGACAGTGGTGGCTCGGGACAGTGGGACAGTGGTGGCTCGGGACAGTGGTGGCTCGGGACAGTGGGACAGTGGTGGCTTGGGACAGTGCGACAGTGGTGGCTTGGGACAGTGTGACAGTGGTGGCTCGGGACAGTGGTGGCTCGGGGCAGTGGTGGCTTGGGGCAGTGCGACAGTGGTGGCTTGGGACAGTGGGACAGTGGTGGCTTGGGACAATGGGGCAGTAGTGGCTTGGGGCAGTGATGGCTTGAGGCAGAATAATAAATGAAGCTTTATTCATGCCTGACTTCTCAAACTGTCTAACCCTAACCTATGCAAAATTTAATTTCAGTAAAAGTAACCTACTGCGCAAGACAAACATTCATCTTTTCCTCCAGTGAATTTTATGTTATTAAGGCTTTCAGGAAATGAATTCTTTAACCTCTGACTTTATTTCTTTCCTGGGATCTTTCCAGCATTCAGTAACCTACTGAATGCTGTCCTTGTATTGGCTGCAACACCTTCATAAATTAGGGAGTGGTTCATGTAAATTAGATGTACACGAAAGTCCTAAAGAAATGGGGCGTGTTGTATGCGTACGACCTGCAAATTAAAGATGAGTGGGCGGGGACTTGTGTTCATGCAGCTGAAGCCGATCATTTGTGCTCGAATCACAGATCGTTTTATGAATGTTCTTACACCCATATCTGCGCTTTTTATTATTATTATTATTATTATTATTATTATTATTTTTAATACTTTGCATGCAATTTTTCCGTCTTTTATGTTACTGTGTAATTTGGACACTTTACTGCCCCCCCTCCCCCCTTCCTGCAGACGGTTCATGGGATTTCTCCAGCGTGCGGTTACTGAAGCTCGGCGTGCTGCCAGTGAAGGCCCTGCTGGCCGTCGGAGAATGTGTGTGGGCCTCATCTGGTGGACACGTCTTCGTCATCGATGCTCGCACGCACACAATGGAGGTAAACGACGATAATGTCCTTCTCTGCGACCAAGTTAGGATGTTGCACTTCCGTTATTAGGGATTTGAAGCAACGACAACTGACATGGGGATAGAAACCAGAGTCACGAGATGGCGACTCTGTCGGTACGGAAGAACACGAGAAGAATCGTTTTACGCGTTAGAAGATCAGCTGGATGAAGAGTAGAGAGCATTGCACAACGCCAGGAGGAACGTTTAACTTAGGACTGAATCCATTGTCTGAAGATGTGTCATGCTGTTTGTATTGTCGAATTCTAAGAGTCACAATTTTGAATGCGAAAGTCTTTTTTATTTTTACAGTCATACGTACTGTACCCAGTGTCTGCTTTTAGAAATATTTTCCTCTGGAGATCACTTGCATTGGAAAGTCTGTCACATTTTATTTTTTTTTTTTTCTGTCAGCACTGGTGGACCAGTGAAATACTGTTTCAGCTCAGGTTATATAAGCAATGTGGTGATCTCTTTCCAACATTTCTCTTCTTCCCCTCGGTCACGGTAGGACCGTGTGGAAATATCACACAGCATGGTTTTGTTAATAAAACGTTCTCTTTTTATGCCGTTTTTGTTGTTGTCACACACTTTTATTTATTTATTTATTTATTTATTTTTAACAGATAATCAGTTTGGGTGATTTGTGCGAGAAATCGATTCGTGAGAGACTGCTCACGTTTGCAAGCTAGAATTCCATCAGTCTGATCATCCGACAGCTCAATCGGAGAATGTTTAGGACGTTAATGCGGCGTCGCTTAACCCCTCATACCCCTGTACTGGTGTGAAAAACAGAGGAAATATCGTGCGGTCTTCTCCTGTATGACTGCAAAGTTTGGTTTACTAAAAGCATTCACTGATGCAGAACTGTGTGTGTGTGTGTGTGTGTGTGTGTGTGTGTGTGACCGCATTCAGCTGCTGACGAGATCAGATTGATTTTTTTAAACCAGAGAAAGGCTCTGATTTCCCTGAAGAATTTCTCAAACTTGCTGTCTTCCCTAAGACTTACAGATGCTGAAGCTGCACTAATCAGACCCGGTGATGAATCGGACCCGGTGATGAATCAGACTCAGGGTCTCTTTTATTAACCGTGCGTGCGCATAGGTTGGTGTGCAGGTTTCTGAGCGTAGAATGTGATTTATCAAGTATTTCTTGTGCGTAAAATCAGTGCACACTCCTGACCATGCGTATGCAGGAACCCCTAGTGGTATAAAAGTGTCAATTTCAGGTAAACTGATTTGTGAGGAGCTCTCATCTTATTGTCAATCAAATCAACACAATTGACAGCATAACATTGTGAGTCGAAGTGAAGGTGGTGTGGCTTCTGTGTCTGTTAGTCAGAACGAAGGAGGCGTGGCATCTGTACTGGTAAGGCCAAATGAAGGCGATATGGCCTACATGCCTGTCGGTCCGAATTAATCGGGTTTGACGTATGTGCCTGTCAGTCATAATGAATGGGGTGTGGCCTATGTGCCTGTCAGTTCTAATGAAGGAGGCATGGCCTATATATCTGTCAGTCTTAATGAAGGAGGCGTCACCTCAGTCAGTCACAGTGAAGTAGGCATGACCTCTGTGCTTGTTAGTCCAAATCAAGGA
Source organism: Noturus placidus (assembly GCA_022414735.1). NCBI lineage: Eukaryota > Metazoa > Chordata > Actinopteri > Siluriformes > Ictaluridae > Noturus > Noturus placidus. The sequence goes on from JAFFST010052334.1 coordinate 99,377, forward strand.
GGTGTGGCCTCTGTGCCTGTCAGTCCTCGTGAAAGAGGCGTGGCCTCTATCAGTCTGTAAGTCTTAAAAATTGTATTGCTAAGTAATTTAAACTTTAACCCGTGTTTGTCCGGTGTGTTGTACAGCACCAGTTGGAGGCGCATCAGGAGGAGGGGATGGTCGTGTCCCAAATGGTGGTAGCAGGAGTGGGCATCTGGATCGCCTTCAGCTCAGGTTCCACACTCCGCCTATTCCACACTGAGACACTGGAGCACCTGCAGGACATCAACATCTCTACACCTGTCCACAACATCCTCTCAGGTAAACACACACACACACTATATAGCCGGTGCAAACCTCCACCACCAAATCTAGCTGTGTATGCAGTTGAATACGCAGTAAAACTCTCTGGAAATATTCAATGACACGGTGGTGTGATGAAGTGGAATTTACTGTTACCACCCTGACATTGATTATTTTCCCATAACAGCACGTTCCAAAGTGTTTTATTCCTCTTATATCGTACGTCTTTATTCTTTTATGTTATTTAATGCCATGGAACATCCGTAAAACAAGTTCCTGTTCTCGCTTTCATTATAGCAGCTATAAACAGGACTTCCCTCACCAGGCGCTGACACTGGAGACTCCTTCCATAAATGTTCAATACATGTTTTCCATAGAAAACCTTACCGTAGCAACGATTACACACATTTTTTTTAGTCCGTTTATACAGAATGTACAAGTATCGGTAAATGAGCGGTTACTATAGAAACAATTACGTATTACAAAGAGCACGTTAATATAAACCTGCGATTTAATCAACACCTTCTGACCAATCAGAATCGTGAATTAAACCGCGCTGTAGCATAAACTTAAATAACGTGTATTTTTGTTGCTGTCTGACACTTAAAAAAAAAAATAATAATAACAACAGTCCATAAATAAAGCGAATATCTTCGACAATAACATCAAATGTTACAGCATACGCTCGGATCTGTTTACATTTCAGCTGCAGAGGCAATGTAATAGCTCTGCATTAACAACAGCATTACCCTCTCTGAACACACACCTGTACATAACTTCCTCTTTTGTAAACACACCCCTCTCCAAACCTGCACACCTTTAAACCAGGTAACACACGCTCCGCTAAACGCCACCAAATCAGTCCACACTTTAATCCAAACTACACAAATTACATACTGCAGTCATGTAATTACACACAACACACGCACACGCGCGCGCGCACACACACTGTATAATTTATCCTACAGGGTTTTATCCTGACATGCACTTCATCACTGTGTTATTTGTGATACAGATGTCTTTTTAAGCCTCTCATTTGCTCCCGAGTCACTACAAGGTGACGCAATGCTTTTGTTTGGTGGAAATGTTCTGATTTAGATTTGATTCGAGGTTCACAATGAGGGAAATATATCGGTCGTATGGACATCACCATTATAACTGTAAAAACAAAGTGTTGGATCAAACTCGTATTGATCAGTACGACTACGTTGGAACGGTTTAATAGTTGGGACAGAGTCGTGTGTGTGTGTGTGTATGTGTGTGTGTTTTGAGGAAGTGGGTTTGAGATTACATCATAGGCTTGGCCTCGTTTTTGTTAAGCTGCATTGTAATCGGTGTGTGTGTTTGGGTGTGGTGTTTGATGAGTAAGCAGTAGTTCAGGTCTATAATTCTCACGTTATTATCTCTAGATGTTTCCACCCAAGCGTTATTCCAGTTTGAAAATAATTGTTGTTTAAATTTTTTTTTTTAAATAAATTACACCGATAACAATAATAACACAATATTCCAGCTACTACACTATTACTAATAAGATACTATAAATAATATGCTGTTGTTGTTGTTGTTGTCCAGCGACACTGAGATGCATCTCAGAACAACCAACCATCTAGTAATAATAAGATATAAATATTATATACCGGTGTTAATCACATATTGAATATTCATAAGAGAAATAAAGCTTGTGTGTGTGTGGGGGGGCTGTTTTTGGTTTTTTTTCGTACTCAGGAAACCAAATTTAAAATTTGGTTCTGATCGGAACCTAACACTCGTATCTGAGGTTGAAAGATTTATTGGTTTATTTTGCTGTAAATGACCGGAGACCACTCGTATACGAATGTTGGACACAAGTTAGCACAGGACGGTTTTGCTAGCTAGTGAACGGCTTGTATTGAAATGAAAAGAAGTTCCCTAGCATTGCTATAGGGTTTCTTTCCCATCATGCCTTGCGAGTCAGACTGAACTAGCAGAACACTTATCCACTCAGCACTAAGTGTGTGAGTAATGACTGAACAGTAAGCGTGAATAATAATAATAATAATAATAATAATAGAGATTATTAAATGAGCAGTTCGTCATCAGCGAGTGTGTTCTGATTTTTGTATTTATGAAGCGGGAGCTTTGGACAAAAGGATTCCTGACAGCTGCCTGTGTGGGAGATGTGTGTCAGGGTTTAGATTTAAAGTGTGGGTGTGGGCACGTGTGAGTGTACAGTATTGCCATGACCACCGTACAACGTTCCCATGAGTAAGCTGTTGCTGTAGTAGTGAATAACGTACTAGAACGAGTCCATTCGAATGAAACCCAGGACTGTTGTCAGAGCTGCTGTTTTGGAAAAGGAATCAACATCATCTGACCAATCAGATTCGAGAATTCAGCAGTGGCTTTGTGTGTGAAGAAAGATGATTATATTAAGCACACTGTGTACACTGAGGGTTGTGCAATAAGAGAGAGCTTATTTTCTGTTCAGGGGTGTGGGAGGTTAGTAAGGTTGAGTTAAAAAATAATAAATAAATTTTTTTTAAAAAGGGAGTGGCAGAAAAAGTTTAGGTCTATGAAGTGTTTCTAGGCACAGTGACTTGGTAGCTTTGTGTTTGAGGGTCCGTGGCGATCCGAGAACACCGGTAGATGATTGCACTCTTCTAATCAACTCTCTATTTAAAGTCTCGAATCACTGCTTGCGTTTTTCAGGAGTGCTGAGACGCAGTGATTTGTCAGGACAGGTTCAGATACCCTTCATTAAAGACGGTAAGGTATGTGTACTCTTCCCTGAGCTCTGTTCCTGCTTGTCTCAGAACAACTGAGGCTCAAAGTACAGGAAGTAACCTGACGATTATCTGTTCCTTCCTGAGCAAAGATTGACGTTCTCTAGTAGCTACAATTTCGGAAAGAAAAGGACTGTACCGTTCTTTGTCTTTGGGGTAGTACCCTTAACTGTGCACATTTCGGCAACTTTTAACTTGTCTCTTTTATCTAGAAAGGTGTGTGTAGCTATACTTTAAAAACAGAACCTAATTATGGTCCATTTATGTTCTATAAAACATTTTAAAATATACACTGCATCAACATTTCCAGGTAAAAGATACTTACTATAGGTATAAAAGAGAAGGGTACCAATCCAGCGACAAGGAAAGGTACAGTTTAGTACTCTTCACGTTGGGTTTTTACGCTGCTCAATTATGATGAATTGAATTCATTAGGGTTAAATAGGTGTTGTGTTGTCTTTCAGTTCTTATTGAATGCTAAAGTTCTATAATTAGCTATTTATTTTCTGTTGTAGTTATGTCCTCTCAGCTCACTGACTGTTAATTACTGTTTATTATCTCGTTGTTCTTCACTTTAAAGGCAGCTCCTTGATTGTGAGTGATAGACTAGTTGTCTGTTAGAAACTCCACAGATGAAAATATTTTCCTTCACACTCAGTCGTGGAATAATCAGTAGCAGGTTTTGTGTCCGGGCTATTAGGTTTTATTTACTTTTTAGTCAAGTGGGGTAGTGGTAGCTCAGTGGTTAAGATCTTAGACTGTTTTTTTTTTTTTTTATCAGAATGAGGTCATGAGTTCAAATCCCAGCACTGTCAAGCTGCCACTGTTGGGCCCTTGAGCGAGGCCCTTAACCCTCAACTGCTCAGTTGTGTAAATGAGGTAAATGTAAGTCGCTCTGGAGGAGGGCGTCTACCAAAAATGCCATAAATGTAATGCAAATGTAAGTTTTATTGTCGCACGCACGCACGCACGCACGGACACAGGGGTGGCTGGGGCTCAGTCGGTAGAGCGGGTTGTCCATTAATCCACTAATCGTAGGGTTGGTGGTTCGATTCCCGGCCCACGTGACTCCACATGCCGAAGTGTCCTTGGGCAAGACACTGAACCCTAAGTTGCCCCCGATGGCAAGTTAGATAGATAGATACTTTATTGATCCCTGAGGGGAAATTCTAGTTAGCTCCTTGCATGGCAGCTCTGCTACCATTGGGGTGTGTGTGTGAATGGGTGAATGAGACACAGTGTAAAGCGCTTTAGATAAAAGCGCTATATAAGTGCACCATTTACCATTTATATATAAAATGGAAAGACAACACAGAAATAAGAATTGATTTAGACCTGCCATGGTTTGTTTTCCAATACATGTACCTACAGTGTTTGGGAGGAGAAATGACGACATTATTGCAAAATATTTGACTAACATCCAAAGTAAAACCCAATAAGACTTGCTTTTGCCAACTCTGTGTGTCCAAATAAATCTTATGTCCCACCTGAAGCTCATCCAGTGCTATCCAAATGACCTCAAACCATCTGTGTCCGTTAGAAAGGATCTGACATCCATTAAAGTGTCTTCCAATGCAACACAATGATTTATTTAAAGCCTCTAATTGCTCTATTTTTATTAGCCCTGCATTAATGGTGTGCTAATTTAGAAGGCTAAAAGGCTTTTAGACATTTTATTTGCCAACTTTCGCCTCATGGTCTGACCTGGGTCGTAAAGATGTCATTGTCACCTGAGCTTTGAGAAAAAACGAGGACTCGGGCTTCAAAAGCATACAGATTGATATCTAACGCTGTGTCAGATTTTTATGCAAGTGCTTCCTGGATGTCACATTTCCCAAAAATATTCAGGAAGGAGCCAGAATAAACATATCGGTCACCCCTAGCATTGCTAATGTTTGGGTTTTGCAAAAATTCCTCTCATACAGTGTATTAGCAATGACTCGTGCTTTTGACTCAGCTGTACTCGATGCGAGTGTAGGCTTTTGTCAGTGAACGGCTTTGTCATTGTCTGCCTAAATGCTCGCCCATGTGTGCAGCCATGCAGCAAACAAATAGCAGCCTGCTGATGGTACATAACTTCATCCCCAACTCCCTGATTCCCGTCCGTACTACGTGATTATTCTGAATGTAAAGGTAATCGCGGACTATTTAGCCTTCGAAAATGCTCTCGATGTAAGAAGCTACGTAGGATTTAATGTGGTCATGTTTGCGTGACATTAAGCCTCATTAACTTAAGTTGTCCCTCATTGAGCTCTAAGTTGATGACACCAAGTTGATTGAGTGTCTTCTGTATAGCCATACAAGTAATCATTACTGTTTACGCATTTAAAAGACAAGCATCGTCTCCATTTAGTCGTGTTGCTTTCTTATCCGTGAGCAAGGAATTTACTTCTATATCTACGTATTCACAAGCATTCGTTGAATACCCCAGGGCTAGATCTTTGCTCAGTATGTTCTCCATCTCTGATTCCTTTCTGGCTGTTATTTTTTTTTTTTTTTTTTTTTTTTTAATAAAGAATGTAGGTCTGTTTCTTCTCTGCCGCTCCCTACGACGTGACCCAGCACCGATCCGGCTCCGAGCATGAACGAGATCAAAAGCTTTTATCAAAAGCCGGGTTGGAGACAGACTCCGGGCATGTTGATGTTGGTCAGAGTTTGCTTTGCAGTTCGGGAAATCCAAGTATTATGAAGCGAAGAAAAAGATGGACCAGGATACAGAGATTCTTTGTGTTGTTCTGGAGATTTTTTTAATTTTTTTTTTGCTGACTCAGGAGAAGCCAAATATTTCTCCAGTCATGGACCAAAGAATGGCGTTTGAATAGCTGCTGCCTTTGCACACAGCGTTAGGTTTAATCGTCAGTAAATGCTACGGTGCAGTTACGCGGCCACACGACCCAAGCCGAGCTGTTCTTGGAGAACGTTTAATCCTGGAAAAACTCGAGCAGTAACGTAATTCTTCATGCGTAGCTTCTACGACGATTATACGTTACGGTTTGAGGCATGAAGTGAAGGAAGAACGCTGTCTAGCTGTCTACTTTCGGGCATTTATGCGCCGTCTTTCCATGCGAACACCAGCCTGTATATTTCTGTGGCTTCCCAAAATGAGCACACGAGCGAAAACTGTATCTATTTTTTGCCTTCAGAGGATGTCACGACTCAGAAACAGACCAGAGATGTAGCACAGGCCAGAACATTATAAATATTCATCTGCAGCCAGAAAGCTGAAAAGCCAAGCTGTATATTCACTTGTTAGGAATTTTCCCATTTTGGCTGTTCCTGGTTCTTGGCGTAATCCTAAAGTAGGGTCCGTACTGATACTGAAGTGAGGATCTCAAACATGGAACATTTGATTTCGTGAGTTTAAACAGTCGCCATGAAAAATAGCAAATACAATCAGAGTAGCTGTGAATTTTAAGCTATAACAATGATATTTGGTGCAAGGTTACGTTTTTATAGTTTGAAACCTTCATATCATCGCACTGGAAAACCACAGCGTCGTCAAGCTACCACTGTTGGACCCTTGAACAAGGCGTGTCATCATATATCCTGTCTGAGTGGTAAGTCACTTTGAGTAAAAGTGTCAGCCAAATGTTAATGAACAGGACTCGTCAACTTGCAAACCACGGTGTAGATGCAGACCCAGCACAATATTTCAGAGGACTTGAGAACATGGAGGAGAAAAAAATAAAATGGCGGTTGTTCAGGAATTCGCGTTTTATAAATATGAATCCGCATGGGTTCTGTTCTTGTGCTTTATCCAATCACATGCTTTCATCAGACCAGAGAATAGCTACAGGGCTACACGTTAGCTCAGAAACAGGAGAGTTTTCACATCGAATTTCAAATTATTTACCCTTTTTTGATCAAGAAAGAAAGAAAGAAAGAAAGAAAGTCCTATGTTTTAAAATTGAAAAGACAAAGAAGTATGATTTTATTCACTGCACTTTTTTAAAATAGATTTCCCAGATCAACTCCTGGATCTAGACCAATCTGAACAAGTCGCGCAGTGTTTCGCGTGAAAGGCATTGCAAGTGTAAGCCTTCACATATATGGTGTGTGAAAGACTCCTTTTAGCTTTTCCCTTTCACTGCACACTCTTTTGAATGGCATCTCTTTCTCTTGCCAGCTGCTTTCGATGGTCTCCATGTTCCACGTGAACGGCAATGGACAACGCTGCTTTAATTTAAAGTTATTAAACATGTACGTCTGATTAATACAGAAGAAGAGGCACCACAGAGAAGGCTTTGTCGGCCGTCACGTTCGTCATTGTCTGATCGTTTTCTTTTTCGCCCGAGCGTCGTTCCCATGGTCAAGCTAACGAGCTGTGATGGTGAAAAACGCCAGATTTTCTTAATGAGCAAGCCAGCACAGTGGAGGTGTTTGTCCTGTGATCCTGACCACCAACGGTCCCTGTGTTGCATTAACCAACTGGCACTTTGGTGACTGATTTGTGGTTGAGGAAGGGTGGAGTGGGTGGACAGTCACATCAAGGCTTTGCAGTTTGAGGACTTTTAGCTCTACAGAGTAGCCGTGGAATAATTAAATGCTCCACTGGACACCGGTTTGGTGTACTGAGTTTGTTTAGAAATTTGATGGGTTATACAGTTAGCAAAGCAGGACTTTTCCATATTGTTCCACGTCAATTCAAATGATATATTGTTTTTTAGTTGTACAGATGTTTAAGGAGCGTATTAGCAGCTGTGCAGTCGGGAGCTGCTTACCGCCACTGGCAATCACAAAAACTCGCAAAAATCGTCAGCATGGCCAAAAATGAATATTTAATCGCTTTCTAATTATCATGTCCATTTACAGTATCTGTAAAGTGTTAGATT
>JAFFST010052334.1:118650-139891 GCA_022414735.1 Noturus placidus
GACTATTGTTTAAATTGGTTTGATGTTCCGAAACACTTAAGTGTGACAAACATGCAAAGGAACAGGAAATGAGGAAGGGGGCAAACACTTTTTCACACCACTGTAACTACAGTAATTCAGCCACATATGGGTATTTAAAATGTTGGGGGAGAAAAGAAAGCTTTATAATAAGAAGTCAGTATCTATTTCTATGGTTATTTTTTTAACAAGTCTTAATAACTATGCCACATTTTTCTATGATAATACTGAGTTTCTTACCTAAACATTGTAATACACTTTGTTTATAGATTTGTATTTGTGCACTCTGTAGTGATTTGCCATAATGCACATGGATGACAATGACACCTGTTATCTTGCGTTCACACTAGCAGGTGACTTGTTGCTGAACGGGCGTGGCCTGTAAAGCTTTTTAAAAATTATTTACGTAAAGATTTTTTTTAATTTAGTTCTGATGAGAAACTTATACAGCTAACTAATTAAACACAAATTAAATAACATGCTCATCTGTGTGAAGGTCGGTTGATTTGCACGCTACGTAGTCAGATTCGTGCTAGCTTCGTTCTCAGCTTAGAATCGCAAAGCAATCTAACTGTACTATCTACGCACACTCGCCAAAGGCACCAGCGATCTTTACAACCTCCTTCTTCCCAGATTTAATTTTCTTTGTCATGTCTCTATACACGTGTAATGAGGGGCCATTAGATGGTGGGCGATATGACAATAATAATAATAATAGTATCACGATTCTCGACGATACGATACACAGTATTTGGTCAGAAACTGCTTGCAGTACAGTAGTATTGCGTTTAAAAATAAAACATGTTTGATCAGTTATATAATGCCTTCAAAAATCCATTCATTTGACTGTTTTATGTTTAAACACAATATAATTTTCATTATATTGGAGGGAAAAGATCTGTACCAATTTACAAATTTAAGATCGAGTACAAAAGTTCAGCATCAAATCAAATGCTTTCAATTTGCAATGAAATGTATTTGAAATAAAATAACTTTTTTCAGTTTAATATCAGTATTGTATTGTATTGTCATATCGCTCAGCCCTAGACGTTGTATACGATAGGATAAGATGAAACCAATATTGTAAGTTTTGTTTGTTTGTTTTATTCCATTTTTGTGCACCAAACAGTAAATAGTAACTAATTGCAGGCAGAATTAAAATTGTGAGTGGGGGAATTGAGTGTTTTGGATTGAAATCCTGCCTCCTACCTCGTTTGCAAAGAATTGAGAAGTCGTCGATTCAAACATGGCTGAAATCCAGCTCGTATGTAGAAAACGAAAAGCCGCTTTGTCGCTTGCTGGTGTGAACATAATTTTTTAAAGTGGTTAAATGAAGTGCTTCCAAGGCGCTTGAAGAGAATTAAGACCTAAAACGTGGATGAAAAAAGGGTCAAAGGGTTCTATTAAACCAAAAAGAGAGGCAAATGTGAAGTTCTATCAGTAATATGTTTTGGTTTCTATATTCTCCGTGTCAGTCTGGTCTTGTGATGTGTAATGGCACGTTTTCTGTGTATTGTTTTTTTTTTTCCTCCAGAATTTCCCTCACACACTAATCTCTATTTAGGTTCATTATAGGATTAGCTCAGATTTACTGACACAAGTGACATGAAAAGCACATTAAACTTCTATTCGGATTCATTCAGAGACCCTGTATTTTTTATTTTTATTTTCTCTTCAACTGTCTGCAGCAAGTTTGCCTTTCGCATAACGTATTTGAATGAGCTGGAGCGCATGAAGTGATGATGATGATGATAAATTACAGCTTGTGGAACTACTCGCAGGACTTGCCTTCTTCTCCTCTGCGAGTGAACATCTATAAGACGAAAGCTTGTCGTTTGTGCTGTCAAAATAAGACTTGTACCATTACGTGTTAAAAAAGATGTATTATGATGCATTAACAAGTAAAGGTCTGCATTTTGCCTTTAAGATTTAAAGAAACAAGGTTTGTTATTTGTATTACACCTTCACAGATGCATGGACTTTGTGGTAAACAAACTTCCTGACAATTTCGGAGCGCTCATTTACCTTATTAAGCTAAAACAAAACAAAAAAAAAAATCCTAAAGCTAAATGGCGCACTTATATAGCACTTTTATCCAAAGCACTTTACACTGTGTCTCATTCACCCATTCATACACACACACCAATGGTACCAGATCTGCCATGCAAGGCGCTAACTTGCCCTCGGGGGCAACTTAGGGTTCAGTGTCTTGCCCAAGGACACTTCGGCATGTGGAGTCATCTGGGCCGGGATTCAAACCACAAACCCTACGATTAGTGGACAACCCGCTCTACCAACTGAGCCACAGCCGCCCATAATAAAGTGATTATTTTTGTTTCTTAATTTATTCAGTATTAGACTAGATTAGAATAGGACCAAGCCTCGAGCCCTGAGGAACACCTTTTAAATCGGGAATTAAGCAAAAAAATACAAGTGGTGGTGTTAAATGTTGCCATGTGTGAAATCCCACTAAATATGCAAACAAGTATGTAAAGTGGCTCACTTCACCTTACAGACCCCGTGTCCATTGTTATGTATGTCACAATAATACAAAAGGAAACAACCTAGCAATGTCATGACGTATTAAAAACCAAAGTCCATTGCATTAAATATATATATATATCATTCATTCTGAGTTTAAATACATTGTTTGTAGTATTTAAAAAAAGACGGGTGGGAAAAAAGATGTTAAAGAAACCCCTCTGTTCTCACTCTTCTAACTCAAGCTGAGCAAATAACATATCAAATAATTCACTCCAAGGTCAGATGCACAAGGGATTCTGTTCTGTTTGTATAGAAATAACTTCTCCGTGTGTGAACAGCTGACGTCTGTATTAGTCAGTCCCTAAGGTGAGCGAGCGATCCGAGCACGTGTGTTGACAAGATTTTATTTATTTAAACACTGTAACTGTCCTGGAGAGTGGAACAGCTGTCTGGTGTAATATCCAGAAGATAAAAAATGTTTGTACGCTTAAGCCCTATTCGGACTGGATTAGTTTTACGCGAGGAGGTGAGGTAATGTAATCATTACTGGAATGGAAGATCTCTGGGATCTCTGAGCCTGTCATATCTGTAAAGTTTTATTGACTGCACGTGCATACATCTGGAAAGATTATGCCGTGTTTTACCTTGACCCCCCCCCCCCCAAATGTAATAGCCTCCTGTCTGACTTAGATTAGATTAGACGCAAGTTTATTGTCATTTTGCAGTGTACACATACAGAGACAATGAAACGACTCCATTATATCCTGTGAGGATAAGAAGTTTTTTGCTCCTTGTTCCTCCTCCTGGAAACGCTTACACTTTTCTTTCTTCTCCTTACTATATGAAAACGAAACCAACATTATGGCCACGTTTAAAAAGCAGAACAATAAAAAAACAGATGACTGAAATGTAAGCAACACTTCCAGTGGGTTTAGGTTTAAGTTACCGAGTTCATCTTGCACCCTATTTACATGTCATGGACATGTCAATGGCCTATTAATGATTATAATAAGGACAAAACATCTCATGTTTATTAATGAAGTGTATAGTGTGTACTGTATACATCGTGAGGACATGCCCATTTCTGTGATTTTATCCCGTGCAAATCAATTAGAATTACTAAAAACATCCTTAAGCAACATGTACGGTATGTCCAGAAAGCTAATCCACTTCAAATAGTGCTATAGGAGCGTCATGGTTTTGTTTACTTGTGTGAAAGCCTGGCCTGGTTAATGAAGATGCTCTAATGTGGGTTCCAGCAAGGAAATAAACAAACTGTGCTGTTCTCCTCACACATTGGGAAGGACTTCAGTTCTACTTCCATAATCTAAAACAATTTATACCAGAATAAAGCTTAAGGTAGCAAACACCAAGATATTATAAGTTACCAAGCCTATTCATGATCATTTACTAACTACCATGAAGTATCTTGGACCACCCTAAAACCATGTTTGGGGTGTGCGTGTGTGTGTGTGTATGTGTGTGTTATTCCCTCCCTATTGTTGAAGCTACTATTTTGTCTGATTCTAAGGATTATTTGCTAAACAGACATGTATAGTGTATTGTAAGCACATATTTAGCTGTAGAGATGTATGCAAGAACGCCTCACTTACAGGCTGCAGTGCTTCTGTGTGCCAGAAGTGTGGCAGGCCAACGGTGCCAAACGACAAACACTTGCATGCTTGCATCTACCGGTCATTTTTACCTGAGGAAAGAGAAAAATGATCTATTGATGACCTGTAGGGACCTCTTGACCCTCAACTTGTGATCTGATTGGTTGGTAGTTAAAAAGAATAAATAAATAAAATAAAGCGCTTGGCATCACTCATTTTCTGAAAAGTTCAAAAACTCCGCTGTAATAATAATAATAATAATAATAATAATAAAAAGAAGAAGTCTGACTGCAGCATTTTTGCAGCCACTTCCTGTGAGTTTCTATGTAAAACATGAGCTGGAGACTGAGAAAGAATAAAACTGTAAACCTGGAAACACCCAAATGCCTACATTAAAGATGAGTCAGATTTGCCTAAAGTCATTACTAGTAGGCTACATTGAAGAGGAGGCCACAAATTAAGCTAAATAGACATACAATAAGCTGTTTTTTCATGGTTAATAAGCTGTTTTTTATGGTTTTTCAAAGCTACACAAAATAAAGGACGTGAGCTTGCCTTTACTATACCTTGTATCAACTGAGGATCCTCACATCTTCCTGATATATTATAGAATTCCATTAAAGAGTTTCAATTTGCAAATATGCCATATGTTGTGTTTTTTTTTAGCTTCTAGTATACATACAAATGCAAAATGTAGAAAAAGATTACAAATTAATTAATCAATTTGTATAGCGCTTTTTACAATGGTACATTGTCTCAAAGCAGCTTTACAGAAATATTATTTTGTACATTTACAAGCGACTTACACACTCACACACCAATGGTAGCAAAGCTGCCATGCAAGGTGCTAGCTTGCCATTGGGGGCAACTTAGGGCTCAGTGTCTTGCCCAAGGACACTTCGGCATGGGATCACCTGGGCCGGGATTCGAACCGCCAACCCCACGATTAGTGGACAACCCACTCTACCGACTGAGCCACAGCCGCCCTTCTACAAATGTAGAAGAAAAACTGACACAAAGAGAGTACAAAAAAGAAATAGGTTTCATCGGGGTATTCAGGTTTCCTCCCCAGTCCAAAGACATGCAATGTAGGCTGATTCCAAATTGTCCATAGTGTGTGAATGTGTGTGCGATTTTGCTCTCTGGTGGGTTGGCACCCCGTCCAGGGTGCCCCACGCCTTGTTCCCCGAGTTCCCTGGGATATGCTCCAGGCTCCCCCGTGACCCTGTGTAGGATAAGAGTTACAGAAAATAAATGGATGGATGGAAAGACAAAAAAAAAAAAAAACATGACCTGGATAACCATAAACCATCACTACGTGTGTCGATTTACTTGAAAAGGAAAGAAAAGCCAGAGAACGTTCATTTTCCCCAAAAAATATCTGAACTAAAATGGGCTAAAGAAGACTCATTACACTGTGATCACTGGCCAATGTTTCAGACCTTTATAAAGAGCTAGACAAATATCATTTGGTGGATAAGTCTGTGAGTTGAAAGCAGGAAAGCTGCTAATAATAATAATAATTTATATAGCACTTTTTACAATGGTACATTGTCTCAAAGCAGCTTTTACAGAAATATCATTTTTACATTTACAAGCGACTTACTAATGAGAGCACATTCACACGCCAATGGTAGCAGAGCTGCCATGCAAGGTGCTAGCTTGCCATTGGGGGCAACTTAGGGTTTAGTGTCTTGCCCAAGGACACTTCGGCATGGGATCACCCGGACTGGGATTCGAACCGCCAACCCCACGGTTAGTGGATTAGTGGACAACCCGCTCTACCGACTCAGCCACAGCCGCCTAATCAACTAAGCATCGCACTGAGCCTACCCAAACACTCATAATATTATGTAAACATTTTATTTTGCATGTGTTGGGATGTGCAGCGGACAGGGATCACGTGTTAACATGTAATTGTGTTTTCTTCAAAAACTAATTTACTACTCCACAGAAAATCTTCTTTTTAAGACATTTTGTCCCACTTGGACAGCCATAGCTTTTAAACCAATGTTTGCCACTTATGGCTTTCCATACTGTAAATGCCATAGCGCGCTAGTATAGTGTCCTGGATCAGATTTGTGTGTCGGATTGGATTGGATTCGATGTGTAGGGTTAACACACACACACACACACACACGGGGGGTGCGGTTTCCTCCAGAGCTCCCCTTATAGCGTCCAGAGAAACCAAAATACATCCAGTGCAATCTCAGACACATCAGAGGATATTTAATTCAGAAACCAAGCCTGTGCGCACGCGCGTGCATGCGTGCGCGTGAGGAAAGGCGTTGAGAAGATTGGCGATGTTTACAGGTACAGCACGCGCCAGGTTTTGATCGCGTGAAATCAAGCGGATGAGGATGTAACAGGTAACCAGAAGAAAGAACCAGGCGTCTGAAGGATTCATGAATCAGTGACTGAGAGGGGAAACAAACAAGCATTTCACCTGGACATGAGAAGATCTCACCTGCACCGTGTGGGTCTTATATCAGCAGCTTTAGTGCAGGAAATTAAAATCCGGTTTAACGTAAGTACTTATTGTCTACATTGTGCTGTGATGGCCTGATTTATCTCCTCCGTGAGACTAATGGCATTCATGAGGAACATACCTCTTCAAAGATTTGTTTTGTTTTATTTAGTCTAGGAAACCATACTAATAAACATATGTGTGTGTGTATATATATATAAAGATATGTCCTTTATATTCCCTTTCCAAGCTGCCATTATGTGGTTGTACAAACTGCGCATGCTCCGCAACCATCTCAAGAGGACAGGGCTGTCATTAATAATAGAGTCGGCTCTTTGAACCGAATCTCTTACGTGATCACTTGGAGTCGACTCACATTTCAAGGCGGGAATCGTTTTTGTTTGTTTGTTTGTTTGTAAATGTTCACAAGACAAAAATGTAGCTCCATCACGTGACCTTCTCGCAGGAACAAAATAAATAAATAAATAAATCCGTTATGAGTATAGTTCTAGAATAATGACTATAGATTATAGTTAGGACTAGTTCTACAGTATTCACAAGTGCATTCAAAGTAACCTGTCAACTCGGAGGTGTTTGATAGCACTGCTGAAAAACACTACAAAATCAGAAATTCTAATGGTTTCCAATACATATCCCATTACAGACCATCAGCTATCCATTAAAATCATTACCCTTATTGGTCGTAAATGGTGTCCACAAGACATAACATGCCACTAATAAATGGTAAATGGCGCACATATATAGCGCTTTTATCGAAATCGCTTTACACTGTGTCTCATTCACCCATTCACACACACACTCACACACCAATGGGAGCAGAGCTGACATGCAAGGTGCTAACTTATGATCGGGAGAAACTTGGGGTTCAGTGTCTTGCCCAAGGACACTTTGGTATGTGGAGTCACGTGGGCCGGGAATCGAACCGCCAACCCTACAATTAGTGGACAATCTGCTCAACCACCCGAGCCACAGCTGCCACTAATAGGAGGCAACAGATTACCAGTACAGGGAGCATTACAGTTTCCACTAAAACCAATTATAACCATTTAAACCATTGCAAATTCTGTGAGGGTTTCTGTCGTTGTTGTTGTTTTTTTTTTTTTTTTCCAGTAGTGACATCATAACTGTTCGGCTATTTTTAATGTAATGTTGCTTTAATGGACCGCTATCACTTTGACATCTCTTTGCATGAAGTATAGAGACGTGCACGAGACTGTGTTTTTTTTTTTTTTTTTTTTGTTATCCAAAAGGAATCCCTCCCGCAGCTTTTTTTTTTTTTTTGCAGTCCTTTAAAGCTAAATAAAAGTGCAGTAAAAACCTTGCACAATGAATTCCGTCATACCAGTGCTGCTTGTAAGGGCACTTTCATAGCCGTGGGTTGCACATCACTATTCAAGCTAGCTGAAGCAGATCAGTAGCTCATGCTGGCTCAAAGAGACTGATCCAGAATTGATGCTACTGAGCCTGGACGCTGTTGTAAGGAGTTTCTGTGACAGGCTGCACAATTATTGCACTGATTCATTTATTTTTGTCATTAACAGTTTAGCATTTAAAAAAAAAAGCACTGAAGTTGGAAATCTAAATCTAAATGTCGGCTCCTCAGCTAGTAAAAATTAGTCATTGTGCAACCCCAGGCCTGGGACAAATTTAGAGGAAATATGACCGTGTTATGATAATGAGATGCAAACGTATAGACCATCATTTATTATTATTTCAGACCTATTCTGTATGTCAGTGGATTACTAAACCTTCCCGGGTACCCCACTCAGATAGATAAATGAACACAAATCTTCATTTTCCACTTTACTGTGAAAGTTAACTGCCAACACAGCAGCAAAATAACTGCAGTTAACTGTTAGTTAATGCAAATGTGTAGCACCTTGCAGTTTTTACATTCATTTAAATAGATCTTGAATAGAACAAATGCAACGCAAGGTATAATGCTATTTTAATCATTAAAAAGTACATTTTTGATAAATGACATATTTAAAACAAATGCTGTTCTTTGTCTAACAATTTTGACTGCCTTTAAGATTAAAAAAAAAAAAAAATTGCTATGAGCCATTTTGGGAATCAACTCTTATTGGCGCGTCGACTCGAGTGAATTGAATCACCGAGAAGAGCCAACCATTGGGACTTCACTCTGTTTACACTTTCTATATTGTATTGTCCCAAGTCTAGATTAATTCAGGATAATAAGATTACAGGGTATGTTTAAAGAATGAAGTTAATCTTCTAATTGCCTACTGATAAGTAATGGCACCCTCTCCATTACGCTTTGGTGTTTGGTACCCATCACATTTTACTTAATGGGAAACAGGGAAATGCAAAATAAAATGCTATAAATAACTTCTTTTCTTTTTTTCCCCCTGCTTTGATACAGGTTTGAAGCCAGACTGTCTATCAGATGAACTCCGAAAGGATGCAAGGGTGACCCAGAGGATTTTCTTCCACTTTTTATTGACAAGCTTGAAATGACACCCCCTAATAAGGATTTAAAAAATCAAGAGACGCACGCTGCTCTGCTGAGGCAGTCCAATTAGGATTTGTCAAGCGATGCTGCCTCTGAAAAACGGTACAGCTCAATTCAAGTAATTAATGGATGTCAATCAGCCTCAAAACTATCATTTCAGCAAAGGATGACCATTGCTAAATTCTAACAGAGCGCTTTAAAAATTTTTTTTTACTTTTGTCCTTTCACTTTACACTTAGAGAGATGAATAACATGTTCACCATAAAAGCAGATGTCATATTTCACGCTGCAGACCATGAAGACTTTGAGCAGTCCATCGTTACCAAAGGGTCTGACAAGGTTATTCCAAGAGAAGCTATTGTTTGTGTTTCCGAGACAGAAATACTGCAACGTTCTTGGGATAATGTGGAATCTGGGAGTGTAACAGAGACTGGAAATCTGGGAAGGCGTTCCTTAGGGGCTGGAGACTATCTGCAACATGGAAACTCCAGCGACAGTGGGTTTCAGGATCACGTTCAACCAGTGGATGCTAGTGTTAAGAAGCAGTGCGAATCCTTGAGCAAAAACGGAGTAAAAGAAGAGGTGAACGGAGCCACAGCTGACGGGACTTTACTTAGCCTGAGGTCAGAAACCAGAGGGGAAATGGCCAAGTCTTATGTTTACGAGACTGAAGTCATGAGGAGTCCAAGCATCATCAGTAATGTGTCCTCTCTTTCACAGGACTCTTTTTCTGATTCGAAGGAAAGCAGACCATTGGAACAAGCACTGGGCAATTTATGTTTATTACAAGGAACTGCACATGGACATTTTACACACGAATCAGTACGAGACATAAAGCACAGCGATAATGGGGTAAGAAATTCCGTCTCTGTCAGGGAGAATCCCGATTTAGTCATTGAAGTAGGCAGACAGAAGGTCCAAGTACATAAATCTGTGCTAGCTGAAAAAAGTGACTATTTTAAAGCGAGGCTTTCTAGAGACATTCTGAAAGTGAAGGGTGTAAGTTTCAAGACATTGTCTGTCCTGATCGATTATGTTTACACGTCCAGCATGAACGTGAACAAGGATAACGTCGTGGATGTTGTGACCGGTGCGAAAATCTTACAGATCCCCTGCGCGGTGCAGGCCGCAATTGACGCCATGTCCACCCAGCTCACAACGCAGAACTGCTACGAGATTCTAACCATCGCTAAAAAGCAACGACTAAGTGAACTGAAGGACACAGCGTACCGTTTCATAAGCGACAACTTCCTGCAGGTACTGAGAGATCCCGGAGTTTACGGCCGTCTCACGGGTTCCGAGCGGGACCTGGTTTTGAGAAATCGTATGGAGGGACGCCAGTGCCTGATGGCGGCTGAGATCAATGATGTTTTTGAACGAATGGGCAGCAGACCCCCGAGCAGGGGCAACAGCAGGCCACAGAGTCCTCTCTCCGCTGCCTCGTTAGAAGACAACCACATGATCTACTACTACAATGTGAATACCAAGGATTGGCACACTTTGACCGTAATGCCAGAGGATATTAATACCAAGGGCTGTGGCATCTGTTGCATGTATAACTACCTGTTTGTCGCAGGTGGCATCCGAGGATATGGGGATAAAGGAAAGGCATCAGACAAAGTCTTCTGCTACAATCCCATAACAGACCGCTGGAGCGAGATACGGCCAATGAACCAAGCAAGATCACAACTCAAATTAGTGTCCATGGATGGTTTTTTGTATGCCATTGGTGGGGAATGTCTCTTCACAGTGGAGAAGTATGACCCTCGTATGGACCGTTGGACCACCGTGGCTCCACTACCCAAAGGAGCCTTTGCAGTTGCCCATGAGGCTACCACCTGCAACGGAGAGCTCTATGTATCAGGAGGAACTCTATTCTACCGCCTCTTGAAGTACGACCCCAAGAGGGACGAGTGGCAAGAATGTCCCTACAACAACAGCAGGAAGAAATCCACCGACATGGTTGCGCTAAAGAGCTTCATCTACAGGTTCGATGTCAATCGTGAACAGGGCATCAATGTATTTAAGTACAACACCATAGTCAAGATGTGGCACGACTGCGCTTCCTTTCAGCAAGGGTGTCCGCTGCCGTTCAGGTGTGCTGTGATTGGAAATTGCATCTACTGTGTCAACAAGACTCAGAATCTGCAGTTTACGGTGGAGGAAGATGGTCCTCGGTTTGCAGAAGAACCTCTGAAAGCTCCCACGGAGGCTAAAGGAGTGTTATTCCCATTCGTTCTGACCTTGCCGGACAGGAGTGATCGAAGTGTGTGACTAGGGACTTTTCGGGGAAGAAAAACTTGAGTAGAAATGTGTAAGAAGCATGGTCAATGATTGTGGAAAAAAAGAAAGCTTCAATTCTTGCCCAGTTAAACTGCTCGTAACAGGAATGTTTCTCTTTGCATGGTGGATGGACATTCATGGGATGCCTTAAAAGGACAGCTCTATTCTTTTAATGTTGTGGCACAGTGGCATTACTTTACTTTTATATATATATGCACACCTGGATGCATTTCTCCATTTGTTTTGTGCACTTTTGTCCTTGGATGGTTGGACAGAAATGATCTATCAGTAAACCCCCCCCCCAAATTATAATCATATTTAACCAATGTTATAAAATTGCCACAAAAAGCACAACAAAAATATAACTGCAAATAAAATAAAGCAGTCTAAGTATACTTAAGTTTATTAAACTGGAGCTAGATATAACTTAATGATCTCAAAGACGTGAATATAGCACAGAGCGCTAAAATATAACTTCAATAGCTTTAGGTAACATGAACCTTTTGAGCACATGCCTTTGACTTGAAACAAAGCCACTGAACGAGGAACTTGCCTGTTCGCTGTTTAAGAGCACAAAGCACTTGACTGTTCTTTGGTAGCACTCAGAAAGGACAAAGAGATGGGACTTGAGGAACGTCTGAATGTATACGTATACAACCTTTTAATTAGCTTTTAATTCGATACTAACAAGGACTTGATGAACAGCAGCCGACCTGGGATTCATGCCAGTGATATTGAATAGCAGGAAAACTCTTACTGATGATATATTGCCCATTGGTGGGCTGTTCATGTTTCCTTTAACTCAGTGGTTATCAAAGAGGGGGTGTGTGATATATTTGATTAATGGTTGAATTTTTGTCCGTAAAATAAATCTGTGCTGGGGGCATCTGTGGAATTTTTGTTACAGTTAAAGCAGGGTGCAAAACAAAAAGTTTGAGAACCCCTGCCTTAGTTACAGTATGGCAGTTTAGAGAAAAGAGCACAGAAAAAAAAACGCCCCTTGTCCACCCATCCATCCATTTTCTATACCGCTTATCCTACAGGGTCACTGGGTACCTGGAGTCTATCCCAGAGAGCATCAGGAACAAGGCGGTGAACAACCTGGACAGGGTGTCAGTCCATCACAGGGAACAATCACATACAATTTCACATTCATACACTACGGGCACTTTGGACAAATCAAACAACCTACCGTGCATGTCTTTGGAGTGCTTGAGGAAACCGGAGTACCTGGATGAAACCCCCACAGTACGGTGAGAACATACAAACTCCGCGCACACACACACACACACACACACACACACACACACAGGGCAGAGGCAGAAATCGAACCCCCGACCCTGTCGGTGTGAGGCGAATGTCCCACTGTGCATCATAACACCCCTTGTGGTAAATAAATAATAAAAATAACCGAAGCATTTCCAAAGACAAGCAGGCTGATTGTCTAGGTTCGACAATGAAGCACAATTCTCTGAGCTTTGCTGATTTGATCTCACTATTTGAGAGAGATATGACACTTTGGGGGGGGGGCAAATTTAACTACACAGCACTTGATAAGTGGTGATTATATAATTCTTTTATCTAGATCAGGGGTCTTCAACGTTTTCCAGGCCAAGGACCCCAAACTGATGGCGAGATGGAGCGGGGACCCCCTAATTATATATATTGTATGAAATTGTGTTATATCAAAATGGTACCAAAACTTTCGCGACCCCCATGCAGTACCTCCGCGGACCCCCTAGGGGTCGCGGACCCCCTGTTGAAGACCTCCGAGCTAGATAAATGATTAGACCACATAATAATTCCTTCTTCAATGCTGCCTGTTGTTACTGGTTTCATATCAACAACAATATTTTGCACTTTCTGATGACTATTTCCAGTTTGCAATAAGATGCTAGATTTAATCGGGAGATTAGTGATGTGTGTGTGTGTGTGTGTGCTGCTAGCATGGAAGTGAAAGCAAACTTATCCCAATCCCAATCTGCTGCTGCATTTTGTGAAATTTACAAAATACTGGAACATTACTTGTCGTGTAATTCCAATAATTTAATGACTAAGTTGATGCTTACATCTGTCCATACATAGTATTGCATTATTTTACAAATGTTGTGACCAGTTCAAAAGAGTTTGAAATAGAGCCTTATAACTCAATGTCACTATGCTCGTTCTCAATGTGTGATTTATGGTTATTATAAATAAAGACGTTTTGTGCAAATGTGCCTTGTTCTACATCATAACTGACAACTATAATAAAATATTTGAATTAGCCATTGACCTGCCAAGATTTTACCTCCTTGACCAAATCCTAATTGGTTCCACTAAACAATCCATTAATCGATCCATTAAACGAGATTGTTGCATTGCTAAATTCAACCTGTAACACCTGTACGTCTCGAACACAATTTAAACTCTCCGATGATGATTTTGACTGACTTGATTTCGCTTGATTAGTGAAAGATGAACTGAGCAGCCATAACATTAAAACCGCCTGCCTAATATCGTGTAGGTCCCACTTATGCCTCCAAAACAGCTCTGACCTGTCGAGGTATGGACTCCACAAGACCTCTGAAGGTGTGCTGTGGTATCTGGAACCAAGACGTTGGCAGCAGATCTTTTAAGTTCTTTAAGTTGCGAGGTGGAGCCTCGATGGTTCAGGCTTTTTTGTCTAGCATGTCCTACAGATACTCAATCAAACCATTCCTGAACAGTTTTTGCAGTGTGTCAGGGAGCATAATCCTGTTTAAAGATTCCACTGCCATTAGGGAATACCGTTGCCATGAAGGTGTGTACTTGGTTGGGAACAGTGTTTAGGTAGGTGGTACGTGTCAATGTAACATCCACATGAATGCCAGAACCCAAACTTTCCCAGCAGAACATTGCCCAGAGCATCACACTTCCTCCACCGGCTTTCCTTCTTCCCATAGTGCATCCTGGTGCCATCACTTCTACAGGTAAGCGATATACATGCATCCACCCGTCCAACCAGGTCACCTTGTTCTACTGCTCCATAATCCAGTTCTGATGATCATGTGCCCATTGTAGGTAGTGGATAGGGGTCAGCATGGGCACTCTGACCGGTCTGCAGCTACACAGACCCATACGCACCAAGCTGCAATACATTGTGTGTTCTGAGTATTAACTTTTAACAGATCCTCACGCTTGCCCATTTTTCCTTCTTCCAACACATCAACTTCAAGAACTGACTGTTCACGTGCTGCCTAATAAATAAATCCCACAACGTAATCAATATAATTCACTTCATCTCTCAGTGGTTTTAATGTCATGGCTGATCGGTGTACAGTATTACAGGGAGAGAGAAAAAAAATCATCAAATCCCCCAATTGTTGTTTCTTTCCATAGGATAAAATTTCCAACCGTATGATTTATTATGATCTTATTATGGTCAGTATTTGCCACGTTATCATTATAAGAAGAAAAAAAGCGTGGTTGTGATGAAAAGTCATGCTTGAACCGGAAATGCATTTTAAACTGTTATTTGTAAAGTCAAGGGTAAGGTAGATATTTATTTCATTACTTCTTAACCACACGTGGCTTCTGTGCAAATCTAAAGACGCTCACATCAGACATCAAAACGTGTCTTGGCTGATCAATCACACTACAAAGTACAAACAGGTTGTTTTTTTTTTTTGTTTTTTTCATTGACATTAGTTTAAGATTAAGTACCAGTGAGAGCTATTGCTTGGCTCTTAAGAAAAACATTAAGCTTAAGTGGTTCAGTAGTATGGCCGGACTGGAATCTGCCTTCTAATATGTTTTGGATAAAATAATATGCCAAATGAATGGCATTCTGACCGTGCGTAAATGATCTAATTGGGCCGGGTTAGTTAGCAGGCTTTATTGTGTTGCTGGACCGTGATGCTGATGTGCTTTGCATATGATAAATGATGGCTTTAACTTTTCTGTGGCAGTTGAGCAAATATGCCTGAAATAAAATGTTTTTTTTTTTTTCTTCAGTTTGCTCTGTCTTTATAAATATTCCTCTGGTTCTCTGTGCTTGTGTGTGTGTGTGTGTGTGTGTGTGTGTGTGTGTGTGTGTGAGAGAACATTGTTCAGATGCTCATCATTTATATGTAGGCAGTTCTATTGGCAGCAGGACTGAAAACACCAGCTGTGAGCTTGTGGCACACACACACACACACACACACACACACACACACACACACACACACACACATTTCAAAGTAGATTTAGAAGAAAAACGCAAAAACAATGAGCATCCTGTTTAATACCATGTAAATCTGTGTTTTCTGTCTATGTAAGCAGATTTATCCTAAAAACAGAATCATGAGCAGTAAAAAAGTAGTAAGTCTAGAGGTTTGATCTATAATATCTGAATGCAAACAAATATTGCTTTGTTGTTAAGCATTACCCAAATCATCATCAGGCCTATTAAAGCAGTAATTGTGAATTATTATGAATGACCAGTCTGTCGTACCAAGCATTCCTGTGAACTTACTTACACCAGCCTCTCAATATCTGTTTTGTTTGCCTTGCCACTGGTCCAGTGGTGCGTTCATATTCCAGTCAAACCTGCCACCTACTGGATGTGATGCACTATCACACAGCATGCTGGGATACACTAAAGAGAAATCTCACCACAGAGTTTCTGATGGATTTTTTATAAATATATATGATGTATACCTGCATCCGCACACACACATTTTCCTTCCAAATTTTTCAGCTTTGCAGAAATCTGGATGTAGATTTAATGCTCAAACCAGACATGACAGTAGTGAGGAAAAACTCCCTAAGACCATACAGTGGATGTAAAAAGTCTACAAACCCCTGTTAAAATGGCAAGTTGTTATGATTTTAAAAATTAAAAGTTAAATCCTGTTAAAATTGCAACATATAAATATCAAGTGACAAACAATCAGAAATGGTCTGGGGAACAAAAAGAAAAACAATAAAAAACTTCCAAAAAGCTTGCACAAGTGTGTACACCCTTTTATAATTGGAAATGTGGCAGTGTTCAGAATCCACCAATCACATTCAAACTCATGTTAAATACTAATCAGTGTCATCAATTAATGTGACTGATTAAACCCAAATAAAGTCCAGCTGCTCCTATAGGATTTTCCTGACATCTTTTGATAACATCCAATTAGACAAGCCATGGGCCGAAAAGAGCTTACAAAGCAGATACAGGATCTAATTGCTGAAAAATATAAATCAGGCAATTCCTGATAAATTCCAAGGTATTGGATATACCGTGGAACACTGTAAAGACAATCAAAAAGCGGAGAAAATATGGCACAACTGTGACAAGACTAAGAACAGGACGTCCCTCTAAAATTGATGAGATCAGGATCTTTGGGCTGTAGGGTAGCAAGACATAACACCAAACAATATGTTTGGCACAAAACAAAAACAAACACACAACAAAAACAGCATATCAACAAAAGAACGTGATCCCCACAGGGAAGCAGGCTGGTGGCAGCACCATACTTTGGGGCTGTTTTTCTTCTGCTGGAACTAGAGCTTTAATCAGGCTGGAGGGAATAACGAATAGCTCCAAATACTAAATATTTTTGGCACATAACCAAAAGGCGTTTGCTAAAAACACGTAAGATGAATGCAAACCTCCAGATCAACAAAGGAATGGCCTCTTCAAAACAATTTCAAGGTTTTGGAACGGCCCAGCCAGAGTCCAGATAAATCCAATCCAAAAATATGTGAGGTGACCTGAATAGAGCTGAGCACAGGAGATGCCCAGCCAATTTGACAGAGTTAGAATGCTTTTGCAAGGAAGATTGACAAAATATTTCTAATTATCAAGATTGATTCTTGCCCAAAAAGATTGAATGCTTTGATGCTTAGGTGCTTCAACTAGGTATTAATTTAGGGGTGTGCACAGTTATGCAACCAGGTTATAGTACATTATTCATTTTTTTTTCTCTCTAAAATGATTGTCTTTCACGTTGATTAATACATTAACGTTTTACAATAAAGGTAAAAAGTTCAGACGTGATTTATCTTGGTTTTAGTTTTTTTACATCACAAAAACATTCCATTTTAAGAGGGGTGTGTAGACACAGCTATTTTCAGATCTCTCCAGAGATGTTCAATTGGGTTCAAGTCTAGGCTCTGGCTGGGCCACTCAAGGACATTCACAGAGTTGTCCTGTAGCCACTGCTTTGTTATCTTGGCTATATGCTTAGGGTCGTTGTCCTGGAACCTTTGCCCCAGTCTGAGGTCCAGAGCGCTCTGGAGCAGTTTTTCATTTTTTTTTTGCTACGTTCATCTTTTCCTCCATCCTGACTAGTCTCCCAGTTCCTCCCGCTGAAAAACATCCCCAAAGCATGATGTCTCCACCACCATGCTTCACTGTAGTGATGGTATAGGACAGGTGATGAGTGGAGCCTGGTTTCCTTCATGACGCTTGCCATTCAGGCCAAAGAGTTCAATCTTTATTCATGCTTTGGTCTGAGAGTCCTTCAGGTGCAAACTCCAGGTGGGCTGTCATGTGCCTTTTACTGAGGAGTGTCTTTCATCTGGCCACTCTACCATACAGGCCTGATTGTTCTGCAGAGATGGTTGTTCTTCTGGAAGGATCTCCTCTCTCCACAGAGACACACTGGAGCTCTGTCAGAGTGACCTTCGGGATTTTGGTCACCTCCCTGAGCTCAATTTTGCGTATCATGGTAAAAACTTTGAATACTTATGTACATGTGCTTTTTAAAAATTTCTTATTTTTAATAAATTTGCAAAGATTTCAAACAAATTATTTCATGTTGTCATTATGAGGTATTGTATGTAGAATTTTGAGGAAAATAATGAATTTAATGCATTTTGAAATAAGACTGCAACATAACAAAATGTGGGGAAAGTGAATCACTTTCCGGGTGCACTGTATAGGCCTAATATAAACTTTTTTTTTTTTTTTTATGATATTAACTAATATTAACATTAACTGCATATGAAACATATTACTCTACAGATATATTTTTATGAAATGCTTGTTTGAAATGCTTGTTTTGCTACAGAATCATCTGAGTTATGCATGTAACCACCCCGTAGACCACCTCGCCACAGCCCACACATTCTATAAGGATACCCCTTTTGGACAAAACCTTCAAGGAAGCTTACCCCCTAGTGGAATGAGCCCTCATGCCCAGAGGCGTAGCAAGACTGCGTCTCATAAGTAATGGAGATTAATCCAATTAGAGATGTACTCCTTCAACACAGCATCACCTCTCCCGCCGAAGCAGACCAGCAGCTGCTTCGACTTATGCCACTGGAGGTTAGTGATGGACGTTAGTACAGAGAGCCCTTACTGGATGCAGCAGGTGCAGTTTCTCTTGTTCCGTTGTGAGGAATGGAGGAGGGCAGAAAGCCTGCAACACTACTGACTGGGCAGCAGATTCAGGCACTTTAGGAATATAATCTGGCCTAGGATACAGGAAGGCTTTGGCTAGGAAGGGACAACAGAGAGAGTTTGTAACTCGATTGTAATCGAGTTTCTTACTTGCTTGAGAGATGTCATGGCCAGTAGACGAGCTATTTTTAGAGTAGAAGCTTCTCAGAGGCTGACTCTAAGGGCTCAAATGGGGCACCTGACAGACTTTCCAGGACCACAGAAAGGTCCCAGGAAGGTATGAGTGGTCTAGGACCTTTCTGTGGTCCTGGATGGGCCTCGGCCACATGTCACCACACATAAACCTCAAAGTTAGAGGATGTTTCCCCACAGAGTCGCCATCAATAGGGGCATGGCTGGCCCTAAAGAGTGGCCCAAAAAGTTGCCACTTGAGCACATATAATTTAATCATAGATAGTGCTCTAGCATTTAATAAGGTCTCTACAACCTCAGTTGTGAAACCAGAATATATGAGCTGGTGCCCCTCAGGGGCCAGACCCACTGTCTCCAGCGTTCATTATCTCTGAGAACCAGATTCAAGCTGGCCAATAAGGTGCTACTAGCACTATGTAGATGGTCTTGGAAAACTCTTACTAGACCTCATGGAAGCAGAGCGATCTGGGAAGAACATACAGATGTGATCTCAGCCATGTGTGCACCATGGCATCCAGCCCCAATGGTGTGGGAGGAGTGAAAGCAAACCACAACAGGCAGTGTGTTGTCTCCACGGCGTCGAACACATCCACTCCTGCTTGGCTGAATGCAATGAAGCCTCCAACCCCCGGGCCTCACCCGCGAGCCTCAGCCCCTGCCTTGACAGGATGACTGCCCGCACATTCTGGCTGCCTGGAATGTACATTGCACTCAATATAATTCATTGTGCCTGCCTGAACAGGGGGTGTGAATGTAACCCTCTTTGGTGGTTGATATATGAGACCACTGCTGTGCTGTCTGTCACAACTAATACCTGGTGACCTCTTAATTGAGGAAGAAAGAATTGCAGTGCTAGAAATACGGCTCGCATCTCTAAGTGATTTATATGCCACTCCAGATGAGGGCCGCTCCAAAGACCACGAGCTGGACAGTCATCTAAAACCGTGCCCCAGACCAGGAGGAAGGCATCTGCCATTACCTTCTTGCGATTAGGAGATTCCCCTAGTGTGTGACCCAAGTATAGAAACTGGTGACACCTGCAAATGCTCAGAACACATAGGCATCGCTTCGTGACACTGATTACTCTTAGAGGTTCCGTTCTTGAACAAAACCCCAATCTTTTCAGCCACCACTGAAATGGTCTCATTTGCAGTATGCCCAATGGTATGACATTGGCTGCTGCTGCCATAAGCCCCAACAGTCTCTCATAGAGACTGGAGGGGATGCCCAGACCCAGCTTTATCATGCTCAATGTTGATAGGGATTGACCCTACATGTGTTGGGGATAGATGTAGTGTATAAAAAAATACATTAAATAACCACAAGGGGGACAAAGGTTGAGGCTGGTCACATTATGATATAATGTCCTATCAGCTAGGTCAGAACGTTCTGATCTTTCAGATAAGAGGCTAGGTCAGTGCGTTCTAACCCTGTGTACTGTATGTCATCTGACTGCACCTGCAGATGGGAGGAGCTGAGATCTCCCTGGTCATCCTGACCTAAGAAAACGTATAAATGGAAGAGCTTTAGCTCTGGTTTTTGGGATCACTTTTGAGACTCTCAACTGTGTGGATCTCAGGCTGGTGGAATGGAACAAATAAACCTGGAACCTTGCTTTTCCTCACTCACGGCTGGTGTCTTTAATTTTTTCTTTCACTAATTGAACATGTGAGTATCTGATTCTAGATTAAATTCTAAGTGGCTAAATTCAGTCCCACATTTTGGCGCCCAGATGGGACTGGACTAAGACCCGTATGTCTGTAATCTCTCCCCTGGGACTTTGCTCTCTAAGGCAAGCAGATAGGCCCTTTTAGGAAAAAAGGCTCGCAGATACCTGTTATCTCAAAGCTCTGTCTTAGTGATCTGTTGAGTGGAGAAGCCCCGGGGTTAGAAGACGGACTAAGTTGGTCTCCAAAAGAACCTTGAGTGAGTGAGGAAAAAGGTAAGTGAAATATAAACTGATTTTGTTACTTTATATAAGGTTTATGTAATGATAGTGTGTATGTGTTGAGTAAGTAAAAGTCCTGCAATACCGCTGGCTAGTGTAAAGATCCAGGGCCGTGATAGAGACAGGTGGAAATGACACATAAAAACCCAGATGCCAGCCACACGAGATGGTGACTGCATTTGGTGGGGGACGCCTAATACCGCTGGAAGGAAGATTCCAGGGCTGCAATAGAGAGGGGTGGAAATCCTGGGCCCAGGTCCGGTCATGCTCTGGGTAAGGACCCGTTAAAAGGGGCATGCCCGGTGTATGAATGTGTAATAACAATTGTGTGTGTGTGTAATAATGTAAATAGGTGAAGCAGTGTCTTAGAAACTTAGTCTTAGAGAGAAATGGGAGTGGGGGG
>JAFFST010052334.1:153952-170926 GCA_022414735.1 Noturus placidus
ATCTTGGTTGCAGTTGTTGCTGCTAAGGGTGGCCCAACCAGTTATTAGGTTTAGGGGGCAATCACTTTTTCACACAGGGCCATGATGGTTTGGATTTTTTTTCACCTTTAATAATAAACACCTTCATTTACAAATTGCATTTTGTGTTTACTTGTGTTGTCCTTGACTATTGTTTAAATTGGTTTGATGTTCCGAAACACTTAAGTGTGACAAACATGCAAAGGAACAGGAAATGAGGAAGGGGGCAAACACTTTTTCACACCACTGTATGTAGAGAGTAGAGAGTGTGTGTGTAAATGTTTGGAAAATATTGACTGTGAACTTGATCTCTATAATCACTGTAGAACGGAGGGCGTGAAGTGAGAGGAAAGGTGGAAGAGGAAACAAACCGAGTCGCTGAGACAAAAAAAAAGGGGGCAGGTGAGGTACAGGGGACCGAGGTAAAGAGACAACCAGGCTGGGAGAGGATACTCCACTACTGGGGAGACATAGCACATATGCAGGTCTAGAATACGAGGGTAAAAGAATTGCAGAAAGTCCCAAAGAGATAATAATTAGGGCACACAAGGAAGATGAGAAAGACATTAGGTATTATTGCAAGAAATGGAGCGCTAAAACAGATGGAGTGTGTCGGTGGCCTGAGGAGGAATCACTGGATGATCACGTGTGTCAAGAAATGAAGGGAAGACTGCACATATGGGAAGAACAAAAGAAGAAACCTAAAGCAAAAAGCAAATTATGGGTAAAGGAAAGGATAGTGAATTGGTTTGAGAATGAAGGGAAATGCCTAAGGACACAGGAACGAAAGGCAGAAGAAGATGCTAGAAAAAGAGAGGAAGATAAGGAAAGGGAACTGACAAAAAGGATACAGGATGCGATAAAAGAGGAAAGGACAAGGCTGGAATTGGAACAAGAGAAAACGGCAACAGCCCCACCCTGTGAAAAAAGAGAAGAGGCGGAACTGCCGCCCCCGTATAATCCATAGGCACCCCCCGTCATCAAACCTAGAAAACAAAGGCCCAAGATTACTGGCATATATCCAATACTTACAGCAGAGGCTGAAGAAGAATGGCAGGAGGTCCAAATGGGCGTGAGAGAGCAATTTATGGGACAGCGACGAGTCACTAGTAAAGGGAATAGGGAGGATGAGGAGGCATGGGGTGCAGACAGTGTGGAGTCAGGAAGCCAGGGGTTAGACCTCCCAGACCTAGGGGTTGAGGAACTAAATAACAGAGCAAGGGACAATTATAAAGACTGGCCTAGGTATACTATGACATATGCGAATCTGGACGAGGAGCCCGGGTCATACCACAGCACCCCACGAGAAGCAAATTTTAGACGGGGAACGGGAAAAATTAGAAGAGACAGGTATAGTGGGGATGGAAATGGTGGGGGCATCAGAGAGAAAGAAGAAGAGGAGGGAAGGGCTCTAATAGAGTTTCAAGAAGAAGAAATGGCGGAAGGGCAAGTGAGGGAGAGACAGGAAGAAAGAGAAGGTGAAAAGAATGGTGGGGGGAAAAAAGTGGGACGAGTAGTCCACCTAGAAGAGGATGTAATGATCACTCCCTATCACACAGAGGCAGAACAAAATATGGAACACCGTGTGCAGAAACTGGAAAAGGCGACAGCAATAACTGAAGAAAGGACAGGGAGGCAGAAGCATTATCACGGGTCGCCCAACGATCAGCCATAGTAGCTTGCAAAGCACAAAAAGTCCAAACAGAAGAACTGGCAGAGCTGATAAGGAAAGATGAAGAAGAGTTGAACCAGTCTACAAAAAGACAAATGGATGCACTGGTACGGTCAACAACAGAAATGATTGAAAGACAGAAAAAAGTAGAAGAAAGTGGAAATTGGATGAGAAAAATCCCAAACACAGATGAGGACGGGAAGGAACAAGGAGAAAGAGGAAATGGAGAGGAATCCCAGGAGAGTGAGGGGTTGGAGAGTGAGGAAGAAGCAGAGACGAAAGAAAAAGAAAGAGAAAGGGAGACATGGTCACGATGAGGGCAGGGAAAAACCCTGCGACATATCATAAAGCCACCAAGGAGATATACAAGCAGTCTCCCACAAGCCCAGGGGAGGGGATATACAGATGATTGGATGAAAATGCACCCAGGAAGCCAAATGCCATTAATAATCAATGGAAAAGAGGTTTGTTATGTGCCATGGAGTTTCATGGATCTGACTGGACTAATCCAAAGACTCCCTAACATGTGTGATGGTGGGCAAAAATGGATAACTCAGTTTGAAGAAAAAACGGCAGGACAGCAGGTGGCCCTGGGGATATTAAGGCCATTCTCTGGCAAACTGTGAGAAATAGACGAGCAGAAAAAATATTCACCGAAGCAGGTCTCACTGTGACAATGAGAGACCCAAGGGTAGACCCAACTCCATTTGGAATACACCGACCCAGCATATGGGACGCAATAAGGAAAATGTTCCCATCAAAAATGGATCCGTGGAGAGATGAGACCGGAGGGAAATGGGATGAGACGGCAGCAAGTCAAGGCCTTTTTAGAATGTTACTAAAGAAGGCTCTGCCCGAGGAAGTGCAAAAGAAACTGGAAGAAGTAGTGGGATTAAACTCAATGGAATGGAATGCCTTTCAAGCACACGTAGTTCACCATGTAGAGCAGAGTAAGAAAGCAAAAAAGAAGGCTAAGGAAGCCACAGAAGCAATATTAACCCAACTTTATAAAGCTCAATTGGGGGAAATTATAAGAGCAAAGCAGGAAAATAAGGAACAAAAGAAAGAAGGGGCCAAACAGGCTGCAATGATGGTGACACCAGTACAAGCTGGTAACCAACCAGGAGGAAACATCCAAGCTGTGGCCAAAGTGCCCCTCCAAGCTCAAGTGATGCCAGGGCCACCGGAAACTATGGCGGGACCTGGGGGATACGGGTACCTTGCAGGTCCCCAAGTGAGATATGGTCCACCCGCCTGGGGGAGAGGAAGAGGGTATGGAAGGGGGAGACCCCCTCAAAGAATGTTTGCTCCCATGGAAGGATGTTGGGAGTGCGGGGACCCCAATCATATGAGAAGAAACTGCCCACATGCTTACCGACCAACGTGAGGAGACAGAGTTGACAAAGCTGAATGAAGGGGACAAGCAGTGGGACCAAGGGCCCCCCTGCAGCCCCAACAGGAAGGATACAGAGAGCAAACAGAATGGCCAAACCAGCCTCAGACACTTCTCCCGCCTGGCAGTCCAATGTATGGCCCATACGAGGGAGGAGGACCCAATCAAAGTTGAAGGAGCCCAGAGAAGCAAGGGGGAGGCCGAATGCAGTACGTCACCACACTGCATCTGGAACAGGAACCCACGATTACAGTAACAATTGCAAAAAGTCTAAAAATACCTTTTATGATCGATACAGGGGCTACCTATTCCAGCATCGGGCCAGAGGGCTCACAGCTCCCCCTCGCTTGTAAGGCAGTTCAAACTATGGGCTTTTCTGGGAGAATACAGACCTTACGATTCACTGAACCTCAGGAACTGACACTGGATGGGAAAACCATTTGCACACTGTTACTCTACTCCCCTGATGCCCCAGTAAACCTGTTAGGGTGAGATAATTTGTGTAAACTAGGAGTGCAAATACAGTGTGAAGCGACAGGAATACACGTCACATTCCCTGCTACAATGATTACACAGTATGTGCTATTACACAAGGTCAACCAGAGCCGACAGGAAGCTGACACAGTGTACTGGTTGGAAGTTACCGACTTACAACAATCAAGCCTTTGAAGGGAATATCTCAGATGGAAACCATGGCTACAACACCTGTGACATGACTTTAAGGAGGTAGAAAGCCCGCTCCACTGCACCCTCAAATATGATAAGGAGGGACAAGATCAAGAGAACTCCCAATTGTGGGAAGAAAGGGAGCAAGGAAGAATAACAAACCTTAAGGTTGAAGACATCATCATCGGCCCTCAAGGAATAGCGGCTATAACAAGACTGCCCGAAAGGCTTGAAAACTGGTACCAAGTGGAGAATTTGGCTCCGCACATCTCCCTTATGACAGCTCAAGGGTATCATCCCCAAGATCTGGGACCCATGGTCAGGCAAGCAAAGGAAATACAAGAGTGGAAGCCCACATTTAACCCCTACCTACACATTCTCAAAGGATGGAATGTTCACGCGAGTGTCAATGATAACCATCAAGACCACAAGAGCCAGCAGTGTACAGGTACACATTAAAAGGAGGAGATGCCAGGGAGTCCAACTTCAAGTCAAAGCAAGACCCTCTGACCAAGAGACCCAGGCACTATTTGAAACGGTACCTCCTCAATTATGGACTAAACACCCCACAGATGTCGGGTTGGTAAAATCAGCGGGAATGGCGAAGATCAAGATAAAAGACAATGCACGTTTACGATACCAGCAACAATACCCTCTGACCCCTCAAGCTAAAGAAGGAATAAGACCCATCATACATGGCCTGGTTGAAGCTGGCATACTGATCCCGACTTGGAGCCAGTGCAACACTCCTATCTTTCCAGTAAAAAAGCCAGGGTCAGATAAATGGAGGCTAGTACATGACTTGCGTGCTTTAAACCAGGTGGTAGTGCCAGAAACACCGATAGTACCAGACCCACACACATTACTCTCCAACATTCCAGAAGGGACTAAGTGGTACACAGTAATAGACTTATGCTCTGCATTTTTTAGTGTTCCCCTGCACCCCGACTCACAACACCTGTTTGCATTTATGTATGAGGGACAGCAGTACACATATACCAGATTGCCTCAAGGATACAGTGAAAGCCCATCCATCTTTAACCAGGTGTTATACCAAGATTTGTCAAGGATAGATTGTGAAAGCACAGTACTACAGTATAATTAATAATTTAATTTAATTTATCAATTTGTATAGCGCTTTTTACAATGGTACATTGTCTCAAAGCAGCTTTACAGAAATATCATTTGTATGTGGATGACCTCTTGATTTGCAGCAAAACCAAAGAAACCAAAAAACCAAAGTCCTTATGGTGTTAGCAGAGAATGGGCACAAAGTGAATAGAGAGAAGCTGCAGTTTTGTGAACCGAAAGTAGAATATTTGGGCCGAATACCAGAGGGCGGGCAACGTACTATATCTCCGAAACATGTTGAGGCCATTAGTAAGGCACCACAACCTATGACAGTCAGGCAAATGATGGCGTTTCTCGGAATGGCAGGATTAAGTAGGCCATGGATAGAAGAATTTGCCCAAAGGGTTCAACCTCTTAGGGATCTGATTAAAGCAGCGGACCCCTCCCAGACAGGTGCTCTGCTCGTCTGGTTGCCAGAGGCAAACATAGCTTTCGCCAATATATAAAACGCTTTTATGACAGCACCAGCTCTTGCAAACCCAGATTATTCCAAGCCTTTCCACTTATATGTTACGGAACGAAAAGGGTATGCGTCCGCGGTATTGACCCAGCAGCAGCAAGGGACAGGAAAACAGGCAGTGGCGTACTATAGCATGGCCCTCGACAATGTTGAAAAGGAGATGCCCCAATGTTACCGCTTACTGGCTTCAGCCGCCTTCGCTTACCAAAAAGCATCCTCAATAACAATGGGGTATCCAGTCACGCTGTATACAACCCAAGCACTACACGCCCTTTTGAAAAGTCAGACATTTGTGATAACCAATTCACGACGAACTGGGTATGATTCTATCTTGGCGGCTCTCAAACTAACCGTCGAGCGATGTGCAACAGTGAATCCGGCCGACAAGATTGTAACCCCTGTAGACGGCATACCATTTGAATGTGTAGCAGAGTCATCAAAATTTCTTAAAGCCAGAGTAGATCTTGAGAATCAGCACCTAGAGAATGCCCAACTCGTGTTGTTTGTCGACGGGTCGTGCTTCCGTACTGATATGGGAAATCGGGCGGGGTATGCTGTAGTAAAGGCGACAGATGACCCAGCACAATTTGAAACATTAATGAAGGTTTCTCTTCCACAACCCTGCTCAGCCCAGCTAGCCGAGATAAAAGCCCTGACGGCAGCATGTAAATTAGGAAGGGGAAAAAGCTGTACCGTGTACAAGGATTCAGCATATGCCTACGGAGTATGTCATGTGTTTTGCCCCATCTGGGCCCAGAGGGGGTTTCAAAGAACAGACGGCTCAGCCATTACACATGGGGACTCCATTGCAGACTTACTATACGCCATGACATTGCCCACACAACTAGCCATAGTAAAATGTAAAGCACATAAGACTGATGACTCTGTTGTTACCAGAGGAAACTCAGTGGCAGACAAAGCGGCTAAAGCAGCTACTTTGGATCCTGATCAAATGATGGCATTAATTGAGACACACGAATTGCCTGTGCAACATTATCAAGACGGCAACGTAACACACCTAGTGGAACTTCAGGGCACTGCAAGCGCTGCAGAGACATTGGTTTGGATAAAATTGGGAAGCAAAACAGGAACCAGACACTGGACTATGGCGCAACATAGATGGCCTGGGTGTTACACCCCTGAGCTATCTCCCCATTCTAATAAAGGAAGCGCATGGCAGAGACCACACCAACCGCGCTGAAGTTATTAGAATCATATGCAAAGATTGGTGGTCGCCATACTTAGCCGACATGGTAGACCAACATCTTAACAGTTGCCCCAGATGTATCAAATATAACACGCGGAAAAAGATATTGGTCCTCTTAGGTAACATGCCCACACCCATGGGACCATTTAAACACCTAATGATGGATTACACAGAAATGGGGAGGGAAAACCATGAGGGGAAGAAACGTTACATCCTAGTGGTAGAGGACAGGTTCAGTATGTGGTCCAAGGCTACAGCCACTAGTAATGAGACCGCTGCTATAGCGGCAAATCTTTCCTGGGTTTGGAATTCCTGACTATTTAAGCTCGGATGATGGGTCACATTTTGTTAACAACATTATTGACACAGTGACAACAGCTTTAGGAATAAATCATAAACTAGGCTGTGTCTACCATCCACAATCACAAGGGATGGTAGAACGAGCCAATCAGCTAAAATGCTGGAAAGCACTAAACTCAATTGGGTTCTCAAACAAACTGCACCACCCATTTGACCCCACACGAAATGTTGACTGGTCGCCCCATGCCCATGTCATACACTAGAGCCCCGTATGCGGGGCCACCCTTGGAACAATTAGAGGCAGAGATGCAGGAGTACATGCGGGCCCTCACCCACATCCACAGATATTTGTATTTTCAGGTCCAGGCAAACTACAACACTGAGCCAGTCCCTCCCCAGAACCTGGTACTCCCGGGCGACGACGTCTACATCCGAACATTCAAACAAAAAGGGCCTCTGAAACCTAGACGAGAGGGACCCTTCCAAGTGGTGTTGGCTACACCTACCGCAGTATTGGTTGAGGGAAGAGATCACTGGTACCACCTGAACCACTGTTCCAGAGGTCCAATAAAAAGGTCCCGGGGGTTGACCCAGCCGACCCCAGTATCGTCAGCGCCCCTGGAAGAACAACCATCGACCTCTGGGACAGCAAGGCATCCACCAAACCAACATCCTCCACTGCTCCCCCCAGACAGCGATACTGAGGACGAATTATGCCCGGCTCGCTGCACATGCTTGCAGACCCGGCAAAGAGCTGCTCAAACCTCTGACGAAGACAGTGTCGGGTCCCCAGCACAAAGAACACCGCTTATGCCAACCCCCGAAAGTGTTCCCTCACAAGCCGAGGATACCTCCTGCCAACTGTTTGATATTTCTCCCCCGCCTCTGGACTCTCCCCAAGATACTTTACATACACCACCAGTACTGGACGTATCCCCTCCCGTAATAGACGTACCGTCCCCACCAACTTTTACAACATTAGATCTAGACCTCCTCACAGACCTAGGACTTGTAGGATTCCTCACTACCCCCGACAATGATGCCCCGCAACCCTAAGTATGCCACGCCTCATCCTGGGGCCTGGATCGTCTGGGCCTGTACCTTCATCGTCATAGTAGCCCTAGCAGCCCAACATGTCCCTATAACTGACTCCCTGACACCTCCCGCACCCTCGGCCACCTAGTCCTGTTGCCCGGCCACCCCTCTCAAACAGCCCTGTTACAGCTCTGCCTTCGCGTCCGCCACGTAAGCGAAGGGAGTACGTACGCCGCTTTTGTCAGGTCCTAGATGACATAGGCTTGCCCACTAGTTGTGCCCTTTGCCGCATGAGGCCCTGCTTTAATTCTCGTGCCAAGCCCCCGTCCACCCAACCGGTGATAGTATCTCAGTACCAGCCCCGGTTGATTGATTTGAAGTCCCGCAAGACCTTCTGCGCCCTCGCCTTAGTTACGCTTGCCTTTTCTGGATCCCTGTTACAAATTAGTCCACATGTGGCCCAGATATCACTACATGGTACACTCTTACAGACACACATTGGACACATACCGGCCAGCCATTGAACTAGTGGTGCTATTTTAACCACACCGCATCCACCCCGAGTGACCCCCTCGAGTTCCCCTCTCCTATGACTCACCTGTCTTTCCAATGTAAGGACGGAGGATGCACGTACCTGCAAACCGCAGTATCTTTGTCTACTCACCAGTTCCCCCACCACCATTAGTCCTTCCCATTCCACATGCCCAGGTCTTCATGAAACTACAACGGTACACCATATCAGCCGAGTATATGACCCCTCACCACGATCACTCTAGCCTATACCTGTCTTGGATGTTCCACACAGCCCGCTCGGTGACCGACCACTCCTGCTTAGTATGCCATGACCATAGTCACTCCCCTCACCTCATGTTCCCCCTAGGAGATTTAGATGAATGTTTAGCAGAACCTTTCTCTGAGGAGTTCTTGTGCCCCACTATTTGCTTGTTTGGCTCCCTGTCATACAACTATGGCCTATGGACTATCAGCTCCTCATGTCAGTTTGCCCCAGTCCACATGTACAGCACCGTGAGGCAGGTCCGCCTTAACCGGGGGTGGTAATGACCAGACAACCAACCTCAACCTGCCGGGGGGGGGGGGGGGGTATTACATGGGACATGCAAATGCAAACATACACCCCAAACCCTTTGTTACATGGTATCCTGGAAGAGCAAGGCAACGAAGTGCACAACACATTAGATTCCGATGCAACTGACAAAAGGAAACACAGATGTAGAACGAAGCAGGAAAGGCAAAGCTTAGTCACGTCGGGGACAGTGTAAAGTGGATAGGAGCATAGATAACATGTTTTAAGTCTAATACAAGGAAGAAAGCCTGGGAGCTTGATTGAGAAAAAGACAAAAATGACTACATGGTATATACGCCACTCACAATGAGATGGAGAAGAGCTTCCCCCTGCCCTACAGACACCTTGCGTCTTTTATATGCATAGTAGCACCCACCATGTTGATCGCGAGCCCCTTGTCCCCCGCACACTGTTACAACGTTACCCAGACAAAGCCGTAATAGAAATAAGAAACGAAAACCCAGATGAGGAAATAACTGGGGTAGAGTGGCGCCAGGCAGGCAACACCAGCATCACTATCAGACAGTTCAACCACGAAAGAAGCAGGTTACGTAAAGCAGTCTTTATG
Source organism: Noturus placidus (assembly GCA_022414735.1). NCBI lineage: Eukaryota > Metazoa > Chordata > Actinopteri > Siluriformes > Ictaluridae > Noturus > Noturus placidus. The sequence goes on from JAFFST010052334.1 coordinate 163,487, forward strand.
CACCAGTATCCACTGAATTGACTGTGCCAGTGTACCCTATGTCCACAGGAGACGAACTACATGACAAAGAAGCCACTAAATCAAAGACGAGAAGCAGATGCGAAGAGCCATGCCCTGGGTGTAAGTGCTAGCCTAACCTCTCCCCAGAAGGCGGCCCTCTACGGTACGCAAAGTGCCTGGGTTGAAGATCACCGTAAAAGAAAGAAGACAACCAATGAAATGACAATGATGTATATGATGTGTTAAGAATTGTATATGAATGTGATAGTGTACCCGGAGCAAGTACAGGCACAAAAGTGTTGTCGAGCAAAGAAAGCTGGCAGGGTGAGAATTTTCCCTGGAACAGGGTTTTTCGCTCACCCCTGTACCCACTCCAAACTGAGAAGAAGACGGTAAATTCAGTGTAAATAAATATGAAGTGCTAACCTGAAAAATACAAGACCGTGGGAAGACAACCCAGGTCGAGAAATATAGGAAAAGCATAAGTTGATCTAACACCGACTTAGTATAACCAGAGTGTTTTGTGTAGTAGTAGAATAAGCTGTAATCGTGTATAATCATTCATATAACCTGTGGTGTATTAAGTATGATAGTATACATGTATTTCCTTGAACGACAAAGGCACCGCAGTGTTCTTAAGCCCGCTCTGGGCCTAGACATTTTATTTGAGTACCCTACTATTCAAGCGCTAATGGTTGAAAACCCAAGCAAATACATAGTGCAGGTTAGGAGCTTTCCATTTTTCGGGGAACAGGAGAAGGGGGATTTTGAGGGATTCGTAGAAGTGACCCTAAGGCAATGGAGTTACGATATGAAAAGGGTCAAACAAAATTGTTTCATACACCAATACCCTTTGAATTAGAAAGTGTGAGGCTTTTAAAGCCTCAGAGGGGGGAATGTAGTAATTGAGAAAGGGACTATATGACAAAATAATGACAAAACAACAAAGTAAGGTTACATAATGTTTATTAAAGTTTGGGGAAGCCTGAAGTGCTGGTAGGACTATAATCAGGGGATCCAGGACGAAACAGTGAAAAAGGATAATAAAAAGGGGTGCGACAAGGCGAGTCACCATAAACATGTCCAGGGGTGTCACCACGCGTGGAAGATGTAGAGAGGGACGGACTGGAGGGAGACATAGACACAGCCATGGTTTTAAGTGGATAGCCGGCAGATGTGGATGTAGACAGAACCAGAGAGTCAGTTTGTGTGGACACATCGACACACACTTTGACAGGAAGTTTGTAGCGAAGAGGAGGGGGGAAGGTGGATGTGTCAGGAGAAGAGGATAATACCTCAGCCAGTAAATTTAGATCTGCCAACAAATGTAAGAGCTGGTAACGAGTGTTTAGATCAAGTCCCTCCAGGTTCGGGAAAACGAGACCACGACCATCTACACACACATAAGGGAGACAGAAGGGGGTACAGGTGAAACCATGACACACACACACAAAAAAACAAACAACCTAACGAGACCCTAGAGATTAAAGGTAGGGACATGAGAAAAATAAAGGAATAACAATGGAGAACAGAAAAACATTGATGAGAGGAGAAAAACATTAAGGCAAAACAACAGCATAGATAAAAACACTCACCCATAATGATGATGAAGAAAAATCAGATCCTAAAGGAAATAAAACACGAAGAGAAAAACCCAAGGGTCCTGTACAACAGGACCCTTACAACAGGTTTAACAACTCAACAGGCAGAAAGGGAATAAAGACAAACAGGAAAACATGTTTTTTTATAAGATGACATAGTTAGCCTGGTTTTAATAGGAACACAAAGGGTGATTATAATGGTATTGGGAAAACCTGACCTTGCATTGGAAGAGAGAATCCAGGAGGAGCCACTATGAAAAGAGTATATAAACTACAACCTAGCCAGGGGATTTTCCAGATCACTCCTTGGGGCGCCTCAATTTGTGTTTCTCAATTTTTTGGACTTTAATAAATTGTGTCTACTTCTTCTCATTCACTGACTCCAGTGCTTCATTATTTTGGACCTGCAAGGTGTGTATGTACCATTCTACTTGTCTAAATTGAATACTGAAAGTCTTTAAAAACTTGTAGTCAGAAAATCAGTGTTTGTACAGAATTTGTGTTTGCTTCCCTGAAGGAAAGAACCCGATATGGTACAGTATGCATTACATACTGTACAGTATGCATTGGCTCCAAATGTGAACCTCAGGAACTTCCTGTGGCTGGGCAATATTTTGTTTGTGGAAAGTCTTTTTCATCTATCATCACAAACCAGTCTTCTCACAAACTGATTCTGTGGAACGATAAGTTTGAGTGTCAGCAGCTTGAACCTGTATATCTGAAGAGTATGGTTCAGATGATGCAGATCTAAAATTGGCGGATCTAAATGATGCAGATCTATAAATCTTTTTTTGCGGACCAGGAAATAACGGCCCCTTTGTCCAAGAGGGATCTTACTTCCTGCAGTAATATCAGGCTCTGCTCTGTGTTGACTTCTGTGGTGAGCACACCTCTGAAGTTTGGGGCGGGTGCCGGCGGGGTCAAGCTCTGAACTGAATCTGGTAACCTTTTTCTACAGTAGACAGAACCCATGGAGACACATTTGGCAGTAGCTTCCATACTGCCAGAAGGTCTTTTAGTGACGTTAATTCTTCCACATTCTGTTGGAGGAAAATCAGATTTTTATTGCCCTGTGACAGAGAACTGAAAAACTTGGGAGGCCCTACAGTAATACTCCAGGTGGAAACCTCCGCAGCAATCTTTAGGTTATCTATTATTAATTATTAATTATAATATGTAATCATTATCATCATCACCATTATATAATAATAATAATAATAATAATAATAATAATAATAATAACAATAATATGTGTGATGGTGTGGGGATACGCAGCTGTTTCAGGACCTGGGCAACTTCAAATAATTGAGGGAAATATGAATTCTACTCTCTACCAGAAAATCCTAAAGGAGAATGTCTGGTCTTCAGACTATAAGTTAAAATCAAGCACAACTGGATTATGGAAGCAAGTCAGTGATCCAAAGTTCTAGTGCTAGAAGTAAGTGAGAGACTGATCTCATGTTATCAGAAGAGTTTGGTTGCAGTTATTAAACTTTATATTATTCTCCTTTATACTGCTAAAGGTGGCACAACCAGATTTTAAGTTTAAGGGGGCAATAAGTTTTTCACATGGGTGATAGGTATTCCATAACTTTTTTCTTCAATAAAAATAAATGAATAAATAAATAAAACCTGTATTGTAGGTTTACTCAGGTTGACTTTCTTTCTTTTGTTCTATTTTGTTTGAGGATTAGTATGAGATGTACACATCAAAAGAAGAAATCAGAATGGGCCAAAAACGTTTTGTATTATTTTTCGATTCATCTCATAATCTTCAGCACGGGCGTGATTCTGGGAATAGCTGGTGAGGGTTGAGGGAGTGTGTTCAATTGATTTGTATGAAAAAAAAAAACACTCGGTATGGAATACTTCACCCAACTCGGCTTTGCATTACACATAACAGTGTCCAGAAGGACTTTATTTCTGCGGAGGAGGCAGGAGAATATGTGAAACTCTTGATATCAGGATGAACTGTATCACCTACACAGCGGCGTGGTTTTCTTTTCTTTTTAATAATGTGCCCATTTCACATCAAGAAAATTTAGTAAAACCCATTTGTTTTTGAAGAATAGAATAAAAGCCTTTATTTATCACATATACATTACAGTACAGTGAAATTCATTCTTTGCATATACCAGCCTGTTAGGAAATTGGGGTCAGAGCATAGGGTCAGCCATGACCCCCAACCTTCTGATCAGTAACCCAGAGCCTTAACCACTCAGCCATCATTGGCATTAATTAAAGAATATATAAAATGAAGTAAGTCAGCTAACACAAAACCCATGAATTAAAACAATTAAAACTAGTCATTCAATTATAACCAAAGAAATGCAAGAATAAGAAGGTTGTGCATATGAGGGAAAGGATGTTTAAAGACCAGTATGGATGAAAACTGGCTTTTAACAGCTGGGGGTGGCTGTGGCTCAGTCGGTAGAGCAGGTTGTCCACCAATCCACTAACCTGGGGTTGGCGGTTCGAATCCCGGCCCAGGTGATCCCATGCCGAAGTGTCCTTGGGCAAGACAGTGAACCCTAAGTTGCCCCCAATGGCAAGCTAGCACCTTGCATGGCAGCTCTGCTACCATTGGTGTGTGAATATGCTCTCATTAGTAAGTCGCTTGTAAATGTAAAAAAAATAAAATATTTCTGTAAAAGCTGCTTTGAGACAATGTACCATTGTAAAAAGCGCTATACAAATTATTATAAATTGTTCCTATTTTGCCACAAAGCTTTTTCAACACGTCCAGCACTTTGGCCACTTTATGATTCCTGATGGTTTGCATGACCACCTGGGTACAGTGTACATAATTTTTTACTCTGCCATTTTCATATCCAGAAAACTGCTTTTCACCTCACTTACTTCACACCTATTTCACCTTTTCTGTAATTTACCTCAAGATGTTGACCTTTTCAGGTGCTGGTACACTACTAAATATTTTTTATTGGCATAGACGTGAGTCAAAATAACTTCCACTTCTGCCTTTCTGCCTCTTCTGTCATGTTTTCATTTTGTTTACATTACACAGTCCATGAATTCTACCTGATCATGAATAAAATAGTTAGTTAACGCTTATGATAAGGAAAGCAATAAGAATGTCTATATATGAGTTATGCATTTTTAAAGTGAGTAAATAATTATTTCACCTTCACCATCCCTTTAATAGTAAACTATGTCTTATTACATTTACTGAGTAAACATTCTACTCAACAAAAAGAGACCTCATATTTCTATTGCACTATTAGTTTAATTCTCCTTGTGAAACACCTCTCCATCTGATCGTACTCTCCATTTCACCATGACGTCCTCTACCATCCCATTATCGTTCAGTTTCTGCATGATCTGAAAAAAAAAAAAAAACTTTAATTACTAAATAATGCAGGATAGAGGCACTAATCTCTGAAACAAATCTCTGTGAAAGAAATGGAAATGGAAGACAACAGTCAGATTTTTATTACAATACAGTGTGTATGTGTCAGAGCTTGATTAAGAATCAGGTTCTGTTTGCAGTAATGAGGAGAGGAATAAACATTTTCAGTGAGCTCTTGAGGAGAATGAGACCCACCTTCTCCAAGATGGCCGCATTTACTGCAGGATCATTCAAATTCTGACTGGACTGGATCTTCATCTTCATGATTTGTTGCTTGGCGGTTACTGGATGTTGAAATGTAAACATGGACAAATACACACATTTACACGTACATTCTAAAAGGAGTTTGATTTTTACTGCATATAAGTCGCATTTAACATACCTGAGTAACAGAAGAAAGGCAAAATGTTTGTACACTTTGCATCAAATGCCTTGCCCATATTTAAATAACCACAATTTTCCTTCCCGAAGTAATTATCAGGGTTTCCAGACATCCAGCTGATAGTAGAGAAGTTGGAATGATCTACCCACTTCCATGGGTCTTTCATCAATCCAATCCATGTAATTCTAGTGATTAGCGCCTTTATAACTGAGTTTTCTGTTCCATCTCTTGCACTGGCCAGGTCTGTGTGATACTGTCTGCAGTAAGCCTGAGCTTCGAAAAATTGTACAAAATTCGATATGTAAGTGTAGCTGATATTGCCAGTTGTTGTTTCTGTGAGAATAAAACAGATGAAACTTGAATAGTCAAGAAAATTAAATCATTCCAAATATATATATAAAAAAGGAAAGGTGAACATTTTACATTACATTCTAAAAACGTTAAAAGGAAGTTTCACAGAAACAAAGAAAGAATATAGCTGCAAGCAGCAATTATGAGGCCAAGCACAACAGAGGCAAAGTAAGGAGATAAGCAAACATTATTTTAGATTGGTCATGATTTCATGACAAACCGGTCAGAAGTTATAAGCAAAAATTTGCTTTTTTCATATCTTGTGAAAACTAGGAGGCACTGTTCTGAAAATGTCCAGGTACTCTCATGTCATGATGTCTATGACTTACACTAAGTTTGGTCTGAATACACTAAAGAGTTATGGAGATATAGCCTCCCATCCATGTTGTTTGTTTGTGCGTTTTTCAAGAACGGTTTGACCAATCGACATGCATTCAATAACTTTTTGTTTGCACGATTTAAAGATGATCTGATTCAATTGTGGGGAAAATGAGACAAATGGTCTAGGAAGAGTTTGATAAAGTTGTTTTTTAGAAAGCTGTGTGCCAAATTTCAGAACTTTCCTATGTACGGTTCCATGGTGTCCATGGACTGAAGAGGAGAAGAGAAGAAGAAGAAGAAGAAATAAATAATAAATTCACAAGGTGCTTGACTCCTAAAAAAGAATAAAGCACTGCACACATTTTCCCTTTGATACACTGAGCCTGTAAACAATTTCCTAAGTGCAATAAATGCCCAATTTAATCACATCAGTTGGTTAGATTTGCTGTTTAATATATTGACACTTTAAACACATTTATGTTCAGTTAGCATGCTGAAAACACACAGGTCAGGATTTTTCTTTAAAGACAACATTCTCTACTGATACAGTGGGAAAATCAATAATATGTAGATTTTACCATCAAAGCACAGAAAGGGGTGAACTTGAGTACATTGCAAATCCGTCCAACCCACGGGACTTGCACCGGCACAGTTTTGGTTTCCCGCATTGTTATTTGGCTCACCAACCTGCCAATATCCCAATATATTTGCCACTGGTTCATATCCAAAGGACCAGCGCCAGCTGGATATGTTACTGTACATTCCAATCCAAGCACTAGAACTGAAACTCCGACTCTGCATTTCATTCTGTAGCTGGATCACGTCATCATTACTTTTGATGATAGCCAAGTCGGTGTATGTGGCTTGGCAGTAAGTCTGAGCATCAGTCCAACTTTTTCCCTGCTGGACCAGAAAGTACTTACGGGTCACAGACAGGACAAGGGGGACAACTCCTGTGAAGAAGAGATTTAAAAGATTTTATGCAATGTGACAGCTTTGGAAGAAATTCCACTAACTTCCTGGTTTAATTTTGCTGTTCAATGTAAAAGATGTAAAAGTTTTCTTGGGTGAATTTGCACAATAACTAAATGCACATGACTTGCTGATCAAAACTGACGAATCGATTCTCAGTGAAATTGTGATACTCTTCACAGCTTCTGAACATTCTTTCATCATGTGAGCCATCACATGCAAAATGATCCATTCAGTTATCAAAATCTTTCAGACTTACATCTATATTCCATAAATATCTCTGACATGGAAGATTTTACAGAACTACTGCAGGTTTTTATTATTGTTGTTGTTTTTCTTGCATTTGTGGTAATTTTCTGTTCATTTGTTTCTTTCCTCTGTTCATATATATATATATATATATATATATATATATATATATATATATATATATATATATATATATA
>JAFFST010052335.1:580-12580 GCA_022414735.1 Noturus placidus
TTGTATTTATAGTTTGAAAATTGTACTAATGTGAACATTTGAAATAAATTCAAAAGTTTGGATTGTGTAAATTTTTGGTTGGTGTCAAATTATTTATAGCATAATAGTAATGAACGCTGTTTGAAGGGGCCCCTGAGAAGGCCCCAACAGACTCTAGAATCACCCCTAATAGCAAGAAATTAATGAAGGTCTCCCTGCCTGACCAGGGAATTTCTATGAGCACACACCTGAAGTGCGCACACAGAAAGTCCCCTCATCATGTGAATTTAACAAATTGAGTTCTTTTTAGTGGCTTATTACACTTGGATGGTCAAATAAATACACACACATCATGTCAAAATGCAATGTCAAAATGGTTTGTGAAGGTTAAAATGTTAATTTAATAGCTCAGTGTTGAGCTTACAATTGCAATTGCAAATCTTTTTTTCAATTTTATTACTTTCTGGACTGGACTTAAACTCACCCATTAAGGACTCTGCCTTGAGTCCAACTCAGCCCCTTTTGGACTCGGACTTGGATTTGATTGGTTAAAGACTTGTTCTCAACTTGAACTCGAAATTAATAACAAGAACTTGATATCACTTTGCTTGTATCTCTCATTTGTAAGTCGCTTTGGATAAAAGCGTCTGCTAAGTGAATAAATGTAAATGTAAATGTAAACTTGACAAAGGTGGGCTCAGACCCAACACTACTATTTCCTGAATAGGAATGATGATTTATGCAGCATCTTGGAAATAGGTGCTGATGGATCTGGTATTTGGCTTTCCTAAATAGCTACGTTAATTTTAAGTGACAGTATTGTGCTTATTTAAGGAATGTTATATCCCTTATATAAACTCAACATCACTGTGACTTGAGTTGTGATTATTTCACACTTGACTTGTCATGTTCTGATAACATTTATATTTTCATACAGAGTTTGTGCAGGTTTAATATAGTACTACAGTCTGTATTACAAGGGGAAATGTCATGTTCAATAGAGTACAGTGAACCTGAGTTTAGTTTAGCAGTGATACGCAGCAAAATCCATGTGCTTGATATAATACCTCTAGTGCTGAACTAACATTCATTCATTCCGGTGTCCTCCAGTCCAAAGACATGCATGGTAGGCTGATTGGCGTGTCTAAAGCGTCCGTAGTGCGAGTGTGTATGTGATTGTGCCCTGCGATGGACTGGCACCCTGTCCAGGGTGTACCCCGCCTTGTGCCCGATGCTTCCTGGGATAGGCTCCAGGTTCCCCGTGACCCTGATAAAGGAGTAAGCGGTAGAGGATGGATGGATAGACTTTATTCCTATTTTGGAAACACCAGGCTTGAGGCAAAAATAAATGGCAAGCAATTTACAGTTGTAAACACCTATAAGTATGTTTTTGGAAGGTGGAAGGAAACTGGAGAACCCAGAGGAAACTCACATGCATATGAGGCTTAAACTTTATTGATCTTATTTAACACCTTATTAACACATAATAGAATTGTGTTTGGAGTGTTACATCCAGCTGCACCGAACACTTTTAATTCAGCACCTGATATTACTCTGTATCTTTCAGATTATCTTCCCTGATAATATCATACACTGCATTAATCTGGTACTCCATCAAGTCTACCACCAGGTCCCAGTTATTCAAAAAGTTTCATCTGATTCAAAATTATCCGAATTTCATAATCCCATGTTTTGTTATCCAAGATCAGGCAATCCATCTTACTTTTGTATTGGTTTTTCAAAGCAAAATTGGATTGGATCACCTTGATCCAGATAGAACTCTTTCAAGATTACCAAATCCAGATTACCAGTGCTCTAAATGGGACCACATATCACAGTGTAGGCTACAAGATATGTATAGAACAACAGGTAGAATGTGTGGGGTCACTATAAATGTTTTTCTAAAACAATTCAAACACCCCTTTTCCTTTTCAATTTCTTTTAAACAGTCAGACCCCTCATTCGACCAGTGGCAAATAAGTAGATTATTCACAAATACAGTGTGGATCTTTGGAACACATGTTTTAAATCATAAAACATTTAAATGTCCAATAGTTCCCAAAAGAAGTCTGTTCAGAGTTCATGTGTATAAAGCAATAAGTGATGCAATTGTTGGAAACTACTTTTGACTGGTTCAACTCTGATGATTGTGTCATTGTAATTAATATACAGTGACAAATGACAGTTAAAATTAAATATATAATATTTGTTGCTATTAACAGCTGTTTGGGGAATTATTTATGGGACAAAATATTTTTTTCTTTTTTACTTTACTGTACTAAAAGGCTTAATTGGTAGCCTAATGTATACTTTATCTACTTTATTACTGTAATGGTTAAACAAATCAAGTGTCAAATGTAAATAAATGTGTATACTACATGAAACAAATGTTGTATTATTTGACCAGTTTTATTAGATTTTGTTCCTGAAATCATCCCTGAATCCACCCTTCTGCTGGGGATCAGGATAATCCTTTTTTTAGGATAATCCTTTTAATTTTTTTTGGACCACAGGTATCCCAATCCTACAAAAACATTTTGAACAACACATACTGAAGGTTTGCTCCAGATCAAAAGCAAGATTGGATTACATGATCTAATCTGATTTCTGAATCCTCTTTTTCTTTTGAACAACCCATTTTCAAGATTATTTTTTCCAATCCGATAGCCAAAATCTGATCAGATTATTTCTGAACAGCTGGGCCCTGAAGCTTATTCCAGGGAACTGGGGACACAAGGCAGGGGACAACCTGTACTGGGTGCCAACCCATCATAGGGCACAATCGCACACACATTCACACACTAGAAGCAATTTGGAAATGCCAATCAGCCTACAATGCATGTGTTTGGACTGGGGTAGGAAACTGGAGTGCCTAGAGGAAACTGTTGAAGCACAGGGAGAACATGCAAACTCCATGCACACAGGGTGAAGGCAGGATTTGAACCCCCAACCCTGGTGGAGCGAGTCAAATGTGCCATCATGCCCCCAAATATACATTATTGTTTAATTTTTGTAATAGCCCATGTTGTGTTTTAGAAATGTACAAGAACTTTAATTGAGGCACTAAATATTAATTTCCACCTTATCTAGTAGTTACACAAAATAGCCCATAATACTAAATTGTGTGGAGGAAGTGGAATTGATCTAAGGTTGTTTTTAAAATCGTTTTTAAAATAAAATCATTAAAGTTATCATTGCATTTTCAGAACTTGTCTGGGTCTTCTTCTTTTGCTGTTTGTTTAGTTATGTTCTTTATGTAAGAATGTAAAGCGTTTTCTTTTTTTCCCTGTCATTTCTTCATAGTTCTCTCCTCTCCACCCCTTAGGCCATTTTTAAGATGATTCCCAAGGAAGAGCAAGAGAAGCTTCCAGCAGATGAAAACACTCCAGAGAAGAGAGCAAACAAACTGTGGGCTTATTTTAACAAAAAAGACAATGGTAAGATTTCAGAGCAGGAGAGCTGACCCTTATATAGTAATTACACATACATTAAATACAAATGGTTATTCATATTATGTTATTATGAGGTCAAATAAAACAACTTTTCTCTCTCTATCCCTCAGAGCGGTTGGCTGAAGGGGAGTTTATTCAGGGGGTGATGGATAACGGTAATGCCCTCCACCTAATCCAGTATCAACCCACCAAATAAACAAACACAAAGCTGGACCCATTCTGGGGCCTCCAGTTACTTTGTAAATACTATTATTTGCTATTTCCTTAATGATGGCAGTTGAGCTGAAATGTTGTCTACTCAGTTATATAGTACACACTAGTACTCCTGCACCCCTAAGTAGTTTAAACATACATTCTTAATACATCCAGCTATTCAAAATGCATAACTATCATAATAGCAAGTACATTTCTGTTTGAGTAGAAAATATTAATGTTTTTTCTAAAAACAGACCGGTGGAATATATTATTAATTATATTAGTGTTTTATGTAAGATTTGTACCGATGGATCTGTTGCATGTTGACCACCGTGCCACCAGGAGGAGGCAGCTGTTTGAAGGTTAGCGAAATAGGCTTTTAAATATTTGTGTCTGTCTCATTGTTTCTGATGGAATAAAATTTTATGAAAGTGTGTGTGTGCCTTCTTTGAGAAGCTCGTAGAAGTTGATATTGACCATGTTTACATGGACAGCAGTAATCTAATTAATGACTTTAATCTAAGTAAGATAATAATGTGATTAAGGTGTTTACATGAGTCACTTTTACAATACTCCTGTCATGTTCCCATATTACATGTTATAGATCCTAATTATATTAAGAGCCTGCGTCATTACGTCACCGCGCCACGCTGTCCGACGTCCCTCCAGAATTTCACGTATCAACATACAGTTCGTCTTTGTTATGGTACAGTTTTGGGGTGTTTTCATTTATTAATTTTTTTTACGAATGCTTTAAGTGCAGTTAATTATTTGTCATGCTATAGGTGCTAATAGACGACTGCTTGAAGCTGTGGGCTGCGTCTCAAACCGTGTACTTACTGCTATATAGTAGCCGAGATACATGTCTTTTTCCCCACTACAGGCCTATAGTAGGAAAGTATGCGGTTTGGGACAGTCTCTTGTAGGTTTATGTACAGTGTAAGTATACCATTTTACCAGACAGCATATCTGCAACTCCAGAGAACTCTAAACAACGTTGACCATCTATGTGATTGTGATTTTCGTATTTGACTTTGTGAGTAATATATGATCAAATGTGAAATTATGAACTCAAGTATAAGAATAGCTTGTGTGAATAATGTGATCATGTGTAAAATAAGTCATTCAGCTGAGAAAATCACATCTGAAAAAATTAAACCACATGCCCCACATGTAAAAAATGAACACATAAAAAGAACAAAACGTGATAATAAAAGACACACGACCTACATGTGAAAAGTCTACTATGTGAGAACAATTTGTGAAACATAATACATGAAGTGTCTAAAAATCTAAGAAATGTGTACATTTCACATGTAAAACGTGACTTATGATTTATTCATACTGTTGGAAAACACAAACAAACAAATCAAGAGCAGTTCTAAATAAAATACCAGCAAATGAATTCTGCAAATGCATTCATTGTGCCCTTATCCAATCTGAGTGTAATCCACTCAAGGTCTCATGAAATTTAATTTCAAAGAGAGCTCAGAATCCAGACTGAAACATCAACCAATTTATCATGTAATCTGCATGTACTGCATAATCCTCGGTATCAGTTTTTCACACCTATTTTTATTTTTATTTTTTTACAAGTTACATAGCTTTCATTAACAAGGTGAGTCTGATTCCTCTCTCTCCATGGACTTTTCCATTTCATCCATCTCCCTCTCACAATCCTCACACTCCTCAGGTTCACATCCCTCCATCAGCACCAGCATGGGGATGTCCACCTCTGCTTTCACTCCCACAGTCTCATGGTTTAGCCACATACTGGCCATCATTCCATCAGGACACTGCTGTAGGCCACTGATAGAGTAGATCCCAACTCCTGAAACCACCTCCTCATAGGAAGGAGCCAAGCGGGCTTCCTCCAGGCGCAGTCTCTGTCGATGGCGAATCTCAATGATATTCTTGGTGTAGGAGTTGAAAGTGAGGACGGCAGCACCCATGCAGCAACAAAAAGACACCCAGGCCATGCTGAAGAGAGAAATGTAACAATTCAAAATGAAAATATAAAACAGGGAAAAGAAAAAAAGTTAAAGCAGATGAAAGGTCAGGGAAACTATAACTATAAGTCTCATGAAGGCACACCATTATTACTTGAGAAGACCGAGAAGAGCTAACATGTCCCAGAAGCTGATGGTGAATTTCTACAAGTGTTTTCTAGAAAGCCTTTTGACAAACTGTACCAGTTGGGGGTTCGATTCCTGGCTCCACCTGTGTGTGTGGAGTTTGCATGTTCTCACCATGCTTTAAAGGGGTTTCTCCTGGTAGTCTGCTTTCCTCCCAGAATCCAAAGACATGCGTTGTAGGCTGATTGACATTTCCAAATTGTCCATAGTGTGGTTCCGAATGGTTGTGTGAGTGTGTGTGCAATTGTGACCTCCGATGGGTTGGCACCCATGGGGAGTTCCCTGGGATAGGCTAAATGACCCTGTGTAGGATAAGCGGTATAGAAAATGAACGGATGGATGGCTTGGGATGTCACCAACAGCATTTCAATATAACTTTTAATACTTGCAAAGGGATGATACCTTATTCTGAATAAAATCATGTGTCACTGGGTGGATCTGTAGTGAATATTAATGAAATGGATGGGTACACTCACGCGAAAGACCAGCCATAGTCCCAGTTCTGAGGTCTCCAGTCTTTTGGGCCTACAATCACAGTCAACTGGAAAACTGTGGTGTACATCATGTGGGCCACCATCCCAATTAGGCCTAAGAGAGATGCAAAGGGCATAAAGCACTGAGTAAGAAGTAGCAATCTTTAAATGCTTCTTTTGCACGTCTTCTGAATTTAATAACAGCAGAGCACTGGGTTACCCTCGTACCTGACAGCACAGTGCATAAGGCCGCAAATGCATTGATCTTGAGTGCATGCATTTCTTTATGAGAACAAAGAACCTCCAGCCACATCAGCAGAAATCCCATCCCCAAAAGACTGATGTATAGGAACTCGGATATCATAGACAACCAGAGAACACCTTCAACAGAGAGCCAGAAAGAGGGAGATAAAAAGGGGAGAGGTTTCACCCAAATACATGATATACATATAGGTACAGTGAGGGAAAAAAGTATTTGATCCCCTGCTGATTTTGTACGTTTGCCCACTAACAAAGAAATGATCAGTCTATAATTTTAATGGTAGGTTTAACTGAACAGGGAGAGACAGAATAACAACATATTGGTCTCATCTGACCACAACATTTTCACCCAGTTGTCCTCTGGTGGTCAGATGAGACCAAAATGGAGCTCTTTGGCATCAACTCAACTCGCCGTGTTTGGAGGAGGAGGAATGCTGCCGATGACCCCAAGAACACCATCCCCACGATCAAACATGGAGGTGGAAACATTATGCTTTGGGGGTGTTTTTCTGCTAAGGGGACAACTTCACCGCATCAAAGGGACGATGGACGGGGCCATGTACCATCAAATCTTGGGTGAGAACCTCCTTCCCTCAGCCAGGGCATTGAAAATGAAAAGTAATTACTAAGTCATTACCAAGTACTAAGTCATGTTTTGCAGAGGGTTCAAATACATATTTGACATGTGTTTTTCTGGATTTTTTTTTTGTTGTTATTCTGTCTCTCACTGTTCCAATAAACCATTAAAATTATAGACTGATCATTTCTTTGTTAGTGGGAAAACGTACAAAATCAGCAGGGGATCAAATACTTAGTTCCCTCACTGTATATAGATTCAGACATTCATGCATAGAACCAATATTCTCACCATGTGTATCTTCAGGGGTTATATCAATAAACCTGCGACATCGCTCCCCTACAGAAAAACAGTTAAAACATTTACTTCTAAATTAGCTTGATGGGCAATCTAATGTTAATCCTCACAGTGTGTATATATAAAGTACAATGTAGGCCAAGTTTAGCCAATTACCATATTCCCCTTTTCTCTACACATCCTCTTCTTCCTTCTCACTCTGTGTTTCATGACCACTTTTTTACATGCATTTCCCTTGCTAAGGGTCTCTTACCATCAGTATGTTTTTCACAAGATTCCCAGAATCCTGCATGGAAGTAGCGAAACATATACTTGTCCTCTCCCGTTTCCCAAATGTACTGAACAGCATTAACCAACTGTGCCTGTTGAGTTTTAGTATGTGCTTCTCTCTGGTTTGGAGATATTGTTCCATTAGAGGGAAGTTCTGGAGAGACAGAGTGACTAAAGGTCAGATATCTGAAATTAGAACAATGGCAAACAATTTCAAAGTCAAGAACTTGTACTTTATCTAACATACAGAGTGCATAATCCCTTGTGGGTAAAATCACATAGATTTGACATGTGATCAATATGTTCTTCAGCATGTTATGCCCTGAAATTGTAAATTCAAGTAAGTACATGTGAAAACAATCACGTGAAAATAACTCATACATGGAGAAAAAAATAACATGTGAAAACTCATTTGTGTAACAGTAAAATGCATGAAAATAAAATAAATGGGAAAAAGTACACAGTATTTGCAAAAAAAAAAGCTAAAAGAAATATAGTAACGAAAGAAAGGAACATGAAAAATAAAACCACATGCACTGTGTGAGATACTGTAAAAGCTGTGTAAAATTCACATGTAAACTTCATGTCCATTCTGTAAGAGTGGATAAGCACTTAAGTACTTGTTATATAAATGATCAAATTTTGTGCCACAAATGTCAGTGAAAAGGATGGATGTTTCTTAGTCACCGAAGAAAAAGTTGATCTCTTCTCCAGAACCATCAAGGTAGTGTTGAATCCTTCACTTCTTCCACAGTCTAAAACAGGAAACTAAACAACTTCCATTTCATTTAACTCCTTATTAAATTCCATTCATTCAACCAAACACTCAACTGCTGAACTATTTTTCTGCCACATCCAGTACACATGCAATCACTGTACAATCATGTACAGCTCATATAAGTTATGACCTGGATGCATAATTCTCTCACTTAACGGGGCATCATGTTTTTGTCCAACTCTTCATTTAATCAGATATTGAATGGGATTTGGGAGCTTAAACTTGAGGTTTAATTAATATCATTTCAGAGAGCAATTTAGAAGATCAGAGGTAGTGCCAAAACCTGACCAGCTTAAAACACTACAGATCAGACAGATTAAATGCATGTCAATTATGGTCATGTTCTATCTCATTTAAAATCTCACTTGTCCATTGTAACCTGCTTATTGTATGCACGTTATGAACAGTAGTGAGAGAACAATCTGCACTGCAAATCTAAGCTGACATCTAAACATGTGAAAACATGTTAAATATTGTCAGATTTACATAACAATTCTAATTATGGGAATATTATAAAACAAATATAAGTTTCTTAATCCTATTTCTGGACATTCTCCTAATCATAAGATTATGAAATCTGTTGTCTTATTTTACTGGTAGATAATTTAGCTTCTTACTACACATTCTAATTTAATTTAATTTATATAGCGCTTTTTACAATGGTACATTGTCTCAAAGCAGCTTTACAGAAATATCATTTTTACATTTACAAGCAACTTACTAATGAGAGCACATTCATACACCAATGGTAGCAGAGCTGCCATGCAAGGTGCTAGCTTGCCATTGGGGGCAACTTAGGGTTCAGTGTCTTGCCCAAGGACACTTCGGCATGGGATCACCCGGGCCGGGATTCGAACCACCAACCCCACGGTTAGTGGATTAGTGGACAACCCGCTCTACCGACTGAGCCACAGCCGCCCTATTCTACACATTCTACACTTCTTTCTATGCTCACATTTTGGATATTAAACAAATACTATTATTTAAAAATAAATGTAGTTCCAATTATGGTGATTATTATTATAGTTTTAATAACAACAACAACAACAACAACAACAATAATAATAATAATAATAATAATAATAATAATAATAATAATAATAATAATAATAATAATAATGCTTTAAATAGAATGTTTAAATTATTGGGTGTAATATTTATTTTTTACAATAATTTATTTTTCACATTTCATGAAGTTTACCAATATTTCATAAAGGCATTATGAAATTTCAAGGTTGAATTGATCAAAAATGTCACATTTGCCCTGAAATCTTCTTATATCTGGGTTAGTACTGTGACAGTAAGACTCACAGACACCTGATTGGAGTAATAAATAACCTGAGATGATTTGTATTTATTTAATTTTTTTAGCTTAATTGAAAACAGAAACTGAAGGCTTATGTTGATTTGTGGTTAATTCTATGTTTCTTAAAGTTTTCTGGTTCTTTAGTATACATGGCTTTGATGTCTTAGGGCTTGAAGACTTCTGAAACATTCCATTATTGATACGTTCTTTCATGTCGCATGTTTTGTTCTTGCTTAGCTACTGGAAGAAATTATCAAAAATTGGCATTATTATTATAGTTGTTCTTTGTGATTTCATCAGTATGTCTAACTAGAACTTGAGCTAATTTGGACATCACTCTTGCTGTATTCATTCTGCTGTTCTCATACTGGTTGTTACCTTGTTGCACTGTGCCCACTGTAAAAGGTTGGCTGTTGTTCTGGCTGCATTTCATCATTTTAACTGGTGAGAGGCAGAGCGGTTTCACCACTTTCTGTGTTCCCTCACACCAGTAGGAGGTGCAAAAGGCCAGCACAGACAAAGTCAGGGCAAGGGAGGTCAAAGAGAGGCAGAGAAGTGAGCGGGAGCGTCGAGGCATGTGCTCCAACATGGTAGCTAAAGCAAAGAGAAGACCAAAGCCAGCCAATTATGATAATTATTAATTGTTTGTTAATAGGTTTGTTGGGGTGGGGACGTTTCGGAACTGGAAATTAATATATACAGTGGTTAAAAAGGGGGGGGGGGGGTTGTCAGAGGGATAGAGGAACAGTGGTAAAAATTTATATATACAGTGGTAAAAAGCGATTGTCAGAGGGATAAATAAACAAAGGAGCTCAATCTAGAAAGCAGATTGGTGCTTCCCTATAAGGGAACATGTGAACCCACACCATGCAGCAAAATGTTCTAGAGTATAACAGAGCTAACATGTCGCTTTAATTTCACGTAAATATATAAAAATATTTACATTTGGTATTGATATTCCAAATCATTATTCTAAAAACAAATAGCAAAGATGAAAACAAAGTTACTAACAAAGTCACTCGGCATAAAAAAAGCGGAAAGAAGGAAGAAGCAACTCATATTGTGTCTCACTAGTTTCTCCTTAAGATACCACATGATGCCTTAAATCAGACAGCTTCTGAAATTACAGTGCTTTTCAGAATTATTGGCACCCATCATGAAAGTAATATTTAAAAAAAAAAAAAAAAAAAACATGCAATCATTTGACTTCATACATACACTGGCATTCCAGAGTTATATTTAAACATCCTGTTAAAAGTTAGTAGTGCAATTTGTTTAAAAGCCTGGTTTTGTAATTATTGGCACCATTACAATTGATATTTTGTGATATCTGCCCTAGCGAGATTAACAGCACTGAGTCACATCCTGTAGTGTGCAACAAAGTTGGAGACACTTGTAGAGGGATTGTGATGCACTCCTCCATGCAGAAATGCCTGACTTCCCTATTCAAATTCAGATCCCAGGTTTTGTCAGTACGGGTCAAATCCAGAGACTGAACTGGTTACTGCAAAATGGTGAAATTTGTGTTTATTTAAGCAACTCTGTGTTGATGTTTGGTTCATCATCTTAATGAAATCGAACAGGTTTTGAGCCACATCACCAACTGTTGTTCTTGCTTGGTAAAATGTAGATGCTCTTATGAAGGGCTTCTTTCTTGCAATGCTTCCATACAGCTTGTTGTTATGAAAGTGGCGTATAACAGTGGCATTAAACTTGATTAATCTTCATCACTGCCTCTTCCACTTTATTTGATATACTTTAGGTGTTATCAATACTTTTGGAACGTATGTTTGAAGATAAAACGTTTCTGTTTTTGTTTGGGTGGAAGATTTGAATAAATTAAATATTTTATACATTTATTTTTGCTCATAGGCACCAATAATTCTGGAAGACACTCTTTTTATTTTACTCCTTTTCCCCAAAATGTAAGCTGTTGGAAATCTGTTGAAACTTGAGACTGATGATTCATCACTGGTGTACAGTAGATAGAAGTATAACTTGCTGTGTGTTATAAAAATGGAGAATGGTTTCTAGTAATCTATATTAATTTTTTGTTTGCTGGTGTGATGGGCACATCTGAATATTTTTTGTGGTCCCATCTAACTGCTGTACCCAAATCAAAGAAAGAAAGAAAGAAAGAAAGAAAGAGAAACACATAATGGCTTAAATTAATTGTTAGTACTCCATATATGCTTATACTAACATAATAATACATACAGTGCCTTGCGAAAGTATTCGGCCCCCTTGAACTGTTCGACCTTTTGCCACATTTCAGGC